>CM017583.2:10453939-10518282 GCA_007844105.2 Rhamnella rubrinervis | reverse complement strand
CTTCACATATTTTGCACTAATGTATATCTCTCTCCGCAGCACTGACAAAATACTAAAGACATTAGAGCACCATCATAAATGTTGCTGAGGGGTCGTTGAAACTTTTTAAATGGCTTAAAATACAGATAGAGCTTTATACCCTAGCTCTTTTTCAATATATATTAAATAAATAAAACAATATATAATTGCATGTTAATTTTGATCATCTCTTCTTCTAATTCTCTCCCTGTCTCCCTCTCTCTCTCTCACATGCATACATAGCCGCACGCACTTGTAGACCTACTTTTGCAGGAAATGGAAGATGGGTCTTTATTTCAAAAGCATTGAATTCCTACAAAGAGAACTTAATGAGATTAGTTGAGGAACTAAGACATGAAAGAGAAACCAAAACAAAAATGGAAAAGAAAGACAAAAATTAAAAATGGGTTTTGCACACACATATGACATATGCATACAGTCTGTTTTGGATACTGAATAAGAAATACTTCGTAATCTCTCTGTGCTTATATACATATAATTTGTGTGAGTGTGCGTATGTATATGTGCGTGATTCTTTGTAGTGTTCTTAAATGAAAATAGGGTTAGTCATGTGGGTTTTTGGATAGGGGTTCGGTGAGCAACCTTCCAACAATTTATTAGCCTTTGCTTGCGTGACTTGCTGTTTTCTTTTTCCCATCGATCTTATATATATATATATATATATATATCCAACATAATTGATTTTAAGAGAGACTAATAAGAAAACTTCATCACACTCACAGGTTTGACCCTTGAGCTTTTAATGCTCTGTGTTAAAACAAATATATTATATGTATGAGACTTTCAAGATCAGAAAGTCAAAATGCCTATACAACACACCTGAAGAAGGCATTGTATGTATAGTCGCTGCTTTTGCAGAGATTGTCACAATGGCATGCATATGCATACAGGCTCAGCATCTATATAATTTATTTGCATATACATTACACATACACAACATACCTATATATAATTTTCACTTTTTCATTTCAAGTAGGGAAGATCCATAATTACGCGTGGATAGGACACTGCAATGGGAAGGATCATATTGTGTATCAAACAATATTATTATCAATAATAACAATGAGAAAGGTTTCAACTTGATTATAGATTCATTATTTACAGGTAAGTTTTGGATAACAGGACAATGTCTACATATTACGTGCATGGTTTATGTTGTGTATGAAGAGGACAAAACTCTTTGTATTAAAGATAGATTCTATTATATCAAACAACACAAATTTTAAATAAAGAAATGTCCAATTCAACAGTGAATTTTACAGCTCATAATAAATAATTATATATGTTAATATGTGTGTTTATATATGTATGTAATAATGTAGCATATGATGCTTGACGTGCACACACATATGTATGTATGTATGTATAATGTATGTATGTATGTATGTATGTATGAAGAAGAGAGATATATAGATGAGAAATCTTGAACTTCTCACCCTTCACGCGGTGCATATATATATATATATATCTAGACGGTGTATCATCCCCATCAGTAAGTGGTGTCATTTAAGATCTTCGACTACAAAGTGCTCATTGACAAACTCAAACTTGTTAGATAGAAACGATGCAAGTGGAACGCTAGCTCTTGTGTGATCGATGATGTGGAGCTTTCCAATACATTCATAATTTTTTCTTTTTTTTGGGGCAAAGTTAGTATAGAGAGTACTATATATTATATATAAAAGGTGCAAAAAGTCAAGTAGTACTTAAACCTAATCTGAACGAACCCACATGAACAGAGTGATCTTTAAATTCGTCGTTATTTTATGTTTGGTGTGCGATTCTCAGAGCTTCTTTTGCAGAGTACTAATGCATGCAGTGGCTGAATCTTGCACCAATAAAGAAATTATGCTAAAATTATGCATACAAATCAAATCCAAACTTTTCAATTATTTGGAAGCTGGTTGACATATATACACACACATACACAAAAGAGATGAATAAAGACAGAATTAGAGAGAAAATCTACATTTTGTTTCTGTTTTTGTTTTTGTTTTCCTTAAAGAAAAATGGTCAATATACACAGAATGTGGCAGGGGCGTAAGAGCTAGCTCTAAATGTTAAGATCAGGTCAACTTTTAATATTTTTTGAGAAATCAACAACTTCTATAATATTTTTCATAAAAAAATTAAAAAAGAAAAGCTTCTAGAATATCTTGGATAAACATATATATATATATGGTGCATAAGTCTGCATAGCTTCTGGAAAGCTAAAAACAGCTTTTCTCAAAAGTGTTTGAATAATCTTTCAAAGGAGATTTTGCCCTCCATAAAAGCTTCTAGTCAAAGGATGTAAAGATTGGATTCTTTAAAAAAATTAAAAATAAAATAAAATTTTTTAATGAAATATTTATAACTTGTTTTACCCTTTCATTACCTAAAACATAAAATAGATATCATAGTTATCTCATTAAAGCTATTTTATATTAACAATGACAAACACTAAAACTATAACGAAAATATGAACTTATTTTACCCTTTTATTACCTAAAAACATAAATAGATGTCATAGTTATCTCATTAAAGCTATTTTATATTAACATTGACAAACACTAAAACTATAACGAGATATGAGGGATATGTTTGTGTAATTTCTCAAAATACAAAGGGTAATTTAGTGAAATACCCACCCCATCAATAATTATTATAAAAATACATACTGCGTTAATAATTTTTAAAAATACTCATCATTTCTAAAAATTCTCTTAAACTCAAATATTTACAACTGTATCATTATTTTTTTACCTTTTGTCATTGTATTTTTACTTTTATAATTTTTATTAATTTTGTGACATATTTTCTATAAAACTACATCGATTTATGAGCACTTTAATTTTTAAACAAGTAACCGTTAAGTATTAAATGAGATATAATTTTTATAAGTTCCTAAAATATCTAGATTTTATTTTTTCCTTATTTTTTTGTTTACTTTTGTCTTTCTAGTTTATTCCTACAATTTTTTTAATTATTTTTTGACCTTTTTTTTATAAAACTACATTCGTTATGAGCATTTTAGTTTTTAATTAAATTATTTCAATAATATTGAAGGAGATGTGACTAAAATATTTGTAAGTTACCGCTTCATTTTAGCAAGCATCGTTAAGTATTGGCGAGAAAATTACATTAGTAGTTGTTAGTTTGTGAAACTATTTTGTTGTTTAATAGTGAGACTCACCATTATTAGATGGCAAGTAAAACTCTTAAAATGTTAAATTTTTGAAAATTTACTTGGTATAAGATGACAAGATTTGCCATCAATTAGCAAAAAATTATATTGAGACAATCATATTGTGGAACTTTCTCACTAGCGATGGTGACCACCATCATCTGGCAAGAAATAAAATGTTAAAGGAGTTAGATAATGACCGCGATGAAATGTTCTTGCCATATTATAGCAAGTACAATGTTCTCGCCAATTAATGAGGATGGCGAGCCTCACCATCTTATAGTGAATAAAATTTCAAAGAGTTAGACAATGATGTGGTAAAATATTCTAGCCATATTATAAGTGAAATTCCTTTTAGAGATAGTGACATGGTGCAATGTTTTAGCTAGGTGATGGCGAGTCTCATGTCGCCATAATATGGAGAGGCACAACATTGGTTGAGAAAATAACCACTAAGTAACAACTCACGGTGGAATTTTCTCATTTATGCGATAGAGGCTTACCATTAGTTGGCGAAAATTGCCCACAAGGAAAGAATGACAAGCGATTTGTATAAGAGGCTTGATCTAATGATCCTCTTGTTATGATTAGCAATTGCCTTTTTCTTGGCGGATATTTGTGGTTACTCATGAGTATATTAGGATAGAGATTGATGGGAAGAGTAACCTGAGAAGAAACCCAAAATATGTAGTATTTCTTTAGGTAAAATCAAATTTGAATGCTTAATCCAAAAATATATGGAAATAAAAGGTTTAAATTAAATCGATTTGACAAAAGAGAAGAAAAATGTAAAAGAAAAGTTAGAAAAAGGTAGCTAGGTATTTGGATAGTTTAAGGAGAGAGAGATGCACAAAATAGCTCATGAGATGAGAGAAATGCACAGGAAAGAAGATGAAGGGTTTATAGGTGTTCTAAATTAAAGAAATATTTTGGAAAAATAGTGGGTGGTTTTAGAAAAATTATAAAATATGAGTATTTTAAAAACATTAATGATACAGTGGGCATTTAACCAAATTACCTATATATAAAAACACTTATGCAAAGAAGTAAAAAAAACCACAATGGTCTAGTTTGGTAGCGTTTCTTTCTTCTTTTTTTTCTCTCTCTCTCTTGAGTTGTAGGTAACTTGTTTAGTTTAAATGTTAATTAAAATTTATTATTGTTAGTCATATTCTCAATTGAGTATAAATATTAAGGAAAAATACAAAATCAAAAATACTTTTAAAATGTTTTTGATTTGGTGTTTATATTTTCCTTTACCTATACATTTATAAATATATAGTAAAATTAAAAGATTAACAAATTCTAACAAACCTTAACTATATTTTGAATTGAGCAAATTATTTACAACTCAAGAGAAAATATAAAAATAAAAACCACAAACAAAAACATCACCAAATAAGAAAACTTTTATTAAAAAATTGTTTTAAGTAATTAATTATATATCATTTTAGGTCCTTAAATTTGACTACAATTTTATTGTGTAACCCAATGAGCTTCCAATTTCTTTTCAATTAAGATTTTCAAATTAGAAAATGGTTCCAATTAAAAGACAATAAAAATGAAGTTTGATGAATTATCACATGACAATAGATATACATATGAGTGTTGAAACTTGTAAGCTATTGATTAATCTCTAAAGTTATTAATAATGTTTGTCTTTTAATCTTTTTTGGTCAATTACATGAACAAATTTGATAACACGTAGGGTAGGGGTTTTGTTCTTTAGTGTTGTTTCATCGTATTCAAAAAATATATTATGAAATCAGAATAAAATTTTATGCGATTAATATTGAAAACTATTAATTTTTACTAAAGGAAATAACGGTCTGCCCTTCATTTACTATGTTCTATTGTGCTATGTAAACAATTAGCGAGTGGTTCAAAAGTAAATTTCACATTTATTTAATTCAATAAAATTTCACATTTATTTAATTCAATAAAATTTCACATTTATTTAATTCAATATATGTTATAATTATATAGTTGTAATTGATCATTCTTTTATTGGACCGTAAACATGAATTATATATATATATATAAAGAAATGATATAGAGAGTGACATCACTCATTATATTGTGCGCGATAAAATGGAAAAAATAATGCACGTTATTTTTTGTAGGAGCCTACAACTATCCAATCCTCCCATCGGCCAAACTATCGACGATCTTGGCAATTTGGCCAAGGGATATAATATTGATGCATCTCTTGGCTAAACTGCCGAAGAACTCGATCGTTTAAACCGAGGGGTGGTTGTAGACCCCCATATTTAATGAAAAAATATAAATTATTTTTTTCTATTTTGTCATGTACAATATAATGAGCGACGTCGCTTATATATATATATATTACACAAATCAATCATTTAGAATATTCAATAACAATCATCAAATTAAGATATATATATATATATATATATATATATATATATATATATATATATTAGTGGATGGTGCTGAATCATACACCAGCCTCCCTTGTAAGTCCATTCCTTACATATATATTCTTTCTTATTATTGTTATTATTATTATTATTTTTCTTTTGGGTAATGATATTCTTCCCTAAACAGGTATTGCAGGTAAGCTTGTAACTTCTGCTTTAATCCTTAAAATAGCTTATTAACTAAAAATTCTATATAGAAGGTGATAATATAACCTAAATTCTCAGTTAAAAAGTGTACTCAATTTTAAATATGTATTTGATCAACATTTGGCAAGCTTCCTATGACTGCTACATTCATATACAGAGAGGTGAGGATTTAGGTGGTCAACTTAGGTTTAAAGTAATATACATAGTTGAGGTTGGTTAGAAAGTTGATATGACCCATAAAATGGAATTAAGTTGTTCATGAACGCCACTGTTTTTTTTAAATTATTTTTTAATCATATGAAGCAGAGAATAGCATCACTGCTTGTGCTTGGCCACATTCAATCCAAATCAACGTCACGACCCTCCCTTGAATCAGAAGATTGCGAACCCCATCTTCTAATGTTTCATAACCTGTTACTGAAAAATAAATTTGGGTCACCAACCAGTACTACTGCCACCTTACACATTTGCTACTGACACTTGCATGCCAGACCCTTTTTTCTAGACTCGACACATTTATACAATGGTATTAATATTATTATGCATTGCACCCGTGTGGACCTCCTATAAAAGCTCAATGAAAGTCAACACGCTTACTCATATTCCATCTGTCTTTCAGCTTTTCATTACAATAAATTGGATTTAATATCTACTTTTAACAGTTGCCGTCATTTTTCCAAGAAATTTACATGCAAATTTTCCTGCAATTGGAAGTAGTAAAACTTTAACCTAGATTATTATATTTTCAGAGTATTTTATATTTTTATAATTTTAAACCACAATCCTAGGAGTACATGTACAATGGAATTAGCCAGCTACCATAGCCTACTAGTACTACAGTATGTGAGCAGTTTACAATTTTACAGTATAAACAAAATTAATTTACAGTTAAAACAAAAGTGACATATTTTTCATGGCCAACAACTCAGCAAGCAACATCCAAGTATTAGTGTTCCTAATTAATTACAATCCAAAGATGCCACAACTTGCTAAATCTTTACAGCAAGATTTAACTAGTTGAGCACTTGATTACCTTCCTATGAGGCTACTAGTACTTATATATGATCCAATAAATTAACGGTGGCCAATGTGTCCACACTCCGCACAATCCCATTAACTTGCTAAACACTACAAATAGAATTCAATGGTACAAAAGAAGCTGCTTGAGTTAGAAACCAAAGGTAAGCTGACCTTTCTTAGTTAGATATTTGAGAACAATATGAAAACCATGTTACATTGCGTTTCCGCATCGAAGATTATCTTCTATATAAATACTTTGACAGAGGGAATTTAAGGCTCCTTGCCACCTGTAAACACATAAACAAAGTTGAGTTTAAACAGCATGCAATGAGATTAAAGCTCTTCCTAGCACAACGTCGTTAAAGGCCCAAAAATCTTTACCTTCAAGGCCATATCTTCGGTTACTGTTGATCGATATCGAGTTGAGCCCTCTAGCGGACAGCTTCCTCCTTTGACAATAAAATTAGCATTGCAGAGACTGGATAGCTGCAAGAGAACATCAGACATGAGGCTATTATCCCCATATTGAACTCCAAGCCCATCATTTCCATCTTCCTCGTCAACTGAACAATCTGCTACAGATGTAATACACTGGAATATAGCTAAGAGTCTCTCCAATGGAAAGGTTCCAGGTCCTTTCATAAGTAATTCCTGTTCTGCAGTTTCCTTCCTTTCCATTGACTTTTCGGACGGCCTGAGCATTAACAAGTACATCAACCAAAAAGCAAGGGTTTAGAAGTGGTTGATAGAACCTATTAAAAGGGGTTATTATTTCTAAACCAAACAGTAAGAATTAAGATACTTTCATCTCACACAATTTCAATGGAAGGAAATTGTACGGACAACCAAAACACTTCAAATCATTTCATTAGAAAAGCAGCAAGATTGTATTGCTTAACTGTGTGAAAGATGGTTTAGAATAATTAATAGCACATGTCCAAATATTAATATTACTAAACATCTAGCCAGTAGTTTGGAGTATTCTTCAAGGTTTTGTATTACAGAGAGAAAAGCAACAAGTCGAGCATCCCTCAGTACTGTAATGAGATTACCCAAATAGAAGAAAGAAAACTTGTGGGCCGAATATTAAGGTAAAACTGAAAATAATAGATTCATTTCCTGCACAAGTTTTGGTATATAATTTTGCATAACATTTTCAGTAATATAAAGGTCTTTTATTTTAAAAGAAAGAAAAACTGACTAGGAAAAAGGGTTAAAAACAATCAAAGTGACCCATAAAATGCAATTCCATAAGGATATAGTGTTTCATATTTCTATTAAACCTCTGCAGCCACAAGTCCATATATTAACAAATTAAAAATCAGATTGACAATGCACTTACTTCCTCTTTCGTTTTCGATTATCAGAACCCCAGTAGAATCAAAAGCGATGCGTCAAGGGTAGCTGGATTTCTTGAAGCAAGGAATGCTGAGATAAGAAGATACTTGGCGGAAGTACACATATGAAAATCTAATTCATCAAGAACTTCAGAACCTCCTGATTCCTTTGTTCTAGCTTTCTGCTTTGCCTCCTTGGTGGCTCCAACATCAATGGAAGAATGAGATGAAACCTTAAATATCTCATTCAGAAAAGGAGCAATATGTGGTTGAAGCTGACTAAACAACCTTCGCTTCATGCCTTCATTGGGAACAATTCCCTGATCACTTATAGGTTCACAATATTTCTGATATAATAGTGAAAAGGAAGTAGATAATTCATCCACTCGTCTAGTAATTCTACTGAAAGGCTTCAATACAATGCTGAAAATGTTTAAGAAAAAGAAATATTCAGTAATATGGACACATAAATCCAAAGATCATATGAGAACAAAGAACTCATATTTCTTACTCGAGAAAAGAGGAATAAAGCTTTTTGTTTGATTGATTTCTCAAGAAGATTTGACGAAGCTCGTCTTCTGTATAATCAGGAAAATACATTGGGGTAGGCTCCAGATAACCCATACATGAGTAATATGTATCTGGTGAGGTATTGCTAATAAAGATCAGACCCACCTCAGGCATTTTAGCATATCATAGAGATTAAACAGAAATGGTAACATAGTAGAGCTTTTGTCCCACTCTCTAATAAGCTCCAAATTGTCAAATATCAAGTAGATCATATGCCCATTAGCTTGTGCCTCAAATTTCTTCGAGCTCAATTTTCCAGAATTACCCTGAAGATTACTAATAATACTAGTTAAAGCCTCACGAAGCAAATTAACAAAATCAGATGGCCTTTCACACCTCTTTGCACTTGAGTAACCATTGGCTGCATTCTTCCTGTGAAGCAACAGTTGATTCAAAATAGATTCAAACAAGATTCGAGGATTATAACAGGTAAGGCAGCTTGAATAAACAAAAGGACGATTAAGATGCCCAAATATCTGGAGCATAATACTGGTTTTTCCAGTAGAAGTGCCTCCATAGATAAAGAGAGGAAGCATGGGGCAATTCATCGGACCTAAAATGCGTAGAAGTTCAATAATCTGAATACGTCTACCCGGGAAATTAGACAAAACATCATCCAGGCTTATGGGATTTTCTCCTCCAAACAGAAGGTCATTGAGAGTTGGAGGGTGCGAATCCCTTGCTTTCGTTTTGTCAACATCATTATTTGAAACAGCAGCGGAGGACCTGGTTGTTCTTCTAGTAATTTTTGGGATTTCCTCTTTGCCCATGTCTTCAAAAGCAAATCAGATTTCACAATCCTAGTCATAAGAAAAAACAAATACTTTAAAGATGAGATTAAGGATCAAATACCACATTAAAGATGAAAGATACTGCCAAGAAAACTCAGTGGGAACTAAAACACTAGAGTATTAATAAAAAATCTAAAAGTTAAATGCTACATCATCCACCGTGCAAGATAAATACGCGACATCGCGTGGGAGAGCAATCCTATATACATATATATGTGTGTATATTTATATATATATATATATAGGAAATGGAAATGGGCAGAAACATAAGCGTTAATATTCCAGATTGAACAGCTCATCCAACAAAAATACACATCCTGACAATCTACCCGGTAAAATAATTCATCCCCGAAAATTTAAAAGCTTAAATGAGCATGGCCATCAAAATATTACAAACCACTGACACGCCATAGCATACTAATCCAATTAAGGCATTTTCCGCAGTTGCATTGTTGCAGCGTACTCAGAAAACTTAAATCACCAAACAGATTTTGAGTAATGAAAAGAAATAGATAAAGTAAAACGGTCAGTTTCTCTGTATCCAAAGGGGTTTTTTTTTTTCTATGTAAAATATATATAAATATATATATATATATATATCAAAAAGCAGAAAAAATAAAAACAAAACCCGAGAAATTTACCGCGAGAAATCAGGGAGGGAAAAGAAACGAAATCCACCAAGAAAAATCACAACGGTACGAAAACCCACGAATCCAGAATCAGTCACAAACACCTCCAACGCAAAGAAAGAGAATCAAAGAGAGAAAGATACCTGTTGAGATCAGTGGTAGTTGTTCTCACTGTGTTGCATTAACGAAGAAATCCAAGAGATCTTTGGACGATAAATGGGAACGCCGACATTATTGTCGGAGAGAAAACAGAGGAAGGGAAAGTTGTTCCGCTAGATACACCAACAAAAACCCCGTACCAAACCTACTAAAGCTCGTAGAAACTAAAATAAAAATAAAAATTTTCCTGGAAAAATAGTTCCCGCCTAATTTTTGTGATTCAGTGCGGGATGTCCAAATAAACTGTATGTGTCTCAGCTTCTGCAGCTAGTAAAACGGTGACAAATTGACAAATATCATAATCAAAATTATTCCTTTTATTTTTTTGGTAATTAATCAAAATTGTTCATTAACATGTATTTCTAAAATTGTACATGTATGGCAATAAATTGCTCTGTTCCATTTTGTCTGACAAATTTTTCCTCATTTGTTTAATTGAATTTTCTAATAATATTATTTAAGTTGTTATTTGGTTAATTTTGAGAATATGTTTGATATAACAGTACAATTAAAAACGTTTTCTTTTTATATTAAGAACTCAAGTGTCAATTAGATAAACCAAGCAATAGCACCAAGTATTTTCAACAGGTCATCTAGATCCAGTGTTATTACAACTAACAAGCTCTTCTTCTTCTTTTTCTTTCTCTTTTTTTTAGTTACAAAGAAAAACAAATAAATAGAGCTCTGCAACTGCAAGACAGATCAGATGACCACAACCATCGACCAACTTTGCTGCCAAAGAAGCAGAAATAAAACGTCTCAAAAACAGCCGAAGGAAATAGATAATGATGCTCTTATGTTCTAATGCTCCTGTCTTAGGTATTGGTTTCATGTATAGTAGGCCTGAGGCGATGTAAAACTCTGTGTGTGCCTTAGTGTGGCTTTGAGGAGGTATTTGCTTGGTCATTAAGGCTATCTGGGGATCCTGCAAACCCTAGATGATTTGGATTTTTATTTAAAAATCAATAGCCCCCGATAAACATGTCTGAAAAACCCTAAATAGATTTTGATAGTGGAGAAACTCAAAATACATTGGCTGAAGACTGTACCAACATGACTCAAATTACTTCTTTTCCATTTTTTTGCGCGTACAATCAAATTTTGTGGATAAACATACAGTTAGTCCCATCCCTGATCTCTATACAAGAGATACAAATAAATAAATACAAACACCAAATTAATACACTGCATATTGAACTTTTTTAAACATGTCGCCAAGGTAAACTTCATAAGAAAAATATGCCAACCACACTCTATGTCCCTCTCTCTTTCTCAGTCTCTCACTCTTTCTCTGACATTTTTCGTCAACATCTTAACTAGCACTTGACAAGCTGGTCATCATCTTTCTTAACTCTCACTCAAGGAGCTGCTCCGGATAAAGGAACCACGGCGGTAGCCGCCGCCAACAATCACATCTTTAAGTCGAGATATTGGGCCCAACATTCTTCCTGACTTCTGCCAAGTTTTGAGGGAGGGAAAAGATTAATTAACATGATATGTCAATGTATGTCAGCGTAAAAATGGAAACCAAATGGTGCAAATGAACCAAATGGCAGAATGTTATACCTTACTTGAGGTGCTTCATAGTCCTTACAACAAAAAAAGCATAAAACAAACACAGTCACTTCGTTCTAGAAGTAAAAGTTTGAAAGCCTAAAAGGAGAATCACAACCTGTCTAGCAATCTAATAAGCATTACAAAATTGGTTGTATATGTACTAATAGACAGAGCAATGATTCTAGTAGGTTACTAACTTAAAGAAAGACATGAATTTGCAATAAGGACATCATAGAAATCCAGTGAGTTACATGGGTCAAAAGTGCACAAAGCTACTTATGTAATCTTAAGGCAAAGCCGAAATATATTAATAATAGCAATCCGATTTAGACAGCTAGATAAAATCAAGCATAAGCTTCCATCCTGTGCATGTTAACCTATAGTTTCCTTACTGAATAAGTTAAAAAAAAATTTCCCTGTTTAAAAAAATTGCGGATTACATGACTTCTGTTTCAAGAAATTGATGAGACTTCCACTTGATATTCAATTTCCTGCAACTCTCCTACCTTTTACATATTAATTTTTTTCCCGTGAATCTCCATTCTACACATTTACATGCATGCAATTTACATGTTAAGTTTCAAAATATTGTGTACAGCATGAAGGATTTACGATGAAAAAAAAAAAAATTCAGGAGAGATCTCCGTAATTTCTAGAACATAAAAGACTAAACAAAATTTAAAATCACACAAGACCTTAATGTAATTCACCTTTACATATTGACATTATGAATTGCCTAATAAACTTTTAATTTCTTTGAAAATCCTAATTTTCCCCCTTCTCTCCTAATGTCCTTGTTCCTGTTCTTCTCCTCTGCTCCCTCCATCTTCAGCTGCTCTTTCTATCCATATCTTCTTTTCTCAGTTTCTTATTCTTCTGCATCTTTTGATAGCTTGACCAGCAAAATATGGATATTTGCAATACGGGACTTAATATTTATTTCAGGCATACGTTAAACCAAAGTTTCATTATTCTGGTTGTCCTCCCTTATTACTTCAGATAGGACAGCCAGAATAATGTTAAACAAAGTTACATTTATCTGAGGCATATGTTAACTCAAAATTCCAGTGTTTATTTGAGGCATATGCATACTCATAGTTAGTTGATAGGTATTATACCTCAACTTTATATGCTTCTTAATATTTCCTTAGAGTAGCAAACAAAAGGAACTTTCTCCAATCCACATTACAAGTGCAATAACCAACAAGAGATGGGAAATAAGAACCAACATTCACAACACTGACTTTAAACAAATTGATAATACTGACAACATATTGATGGTAGGCCTAGCAAGAACAACATATCACTCAACAGCAGGCATAATGCATAGAATTCATTCACATATTAGAACAATTAGACAAACCCGAAGGTCAATGTCAGTGCAAAGTGAGTAAAAAACTCCTCTAGATGAAATATTATAGCACATATAGAATGTATCCAAAGGAGAATAAAAAAAAGAATCATTTCAGTTCCACAACTCATCATAGATCACCAGATCCAATTATAACAATCGCCTGAAAGTAATTTCTTAAATACTTTTTAGCATACTTTCCTGCTTCTAACAGTAATAACATACTATTAGTTTCATTCTAATAGTAATCACATACAAGGTCAAGTATCAAAATTTACTAGCGAATTATATGCATAAAAAGAAGTAAAATTCATTTTGTTGTATCTTGACCAACATCATATGCTCATAATTTCTGAAAACTAGTATAGTAAACATGCTACTCAAATAAATTTATATTTATATTCAAAGAGAATACTATATATAGCAATCAACACACCTCGTTAAGGCTGACTTGCCACTTAAGTTGCAAAGCCTGCCACCTTTCTTGCTGCCACCGCTGACCAAGAATTACAAGGCCCATAACAGCAGCTGCTACAAAATAGACCAAAATCCATTTGCATCTTTAGCATGAGAATACAAGGAAGCAGCTCTTCTTTTCCACCAAGCTCCACAAGGTAGGCCAGAACCATCATATTTATTATCTTTTGAAGGCTTTGGCAACTGTGAGATGTCCACAGGATCTAAGCCTTGCTCTGAAGGTTCAATTAGTCCAGGAATACCCATGTCCTCAACATATGGCGTTGAACCACCAAGAGCCGCTTCATTCTGGAAAGAACTATATTTTGCAGCACCATAGATGCTTTGTCCTTTATCACCCAAATTTAAACCTTGCAGGGTTGTGCCTTCTTCAAATTCTGAACCACGAATGGATAGGCTGCTACCCTTTTCATCAAAAACTGAATTCCTGGGAACTCATCTGGTTCAGTCAACCCTTTGAGATTCCAATCCTCTTCATCCTTCCCACTAGATTTGCCCCTTCTTCAGTTACCACATCTTTGTCCCCTCTTCATTATGAATCTCAGTATCATCAGGCTCCAAGGGCAAATTCTCATGCTCATTGGGTGGGAAAACAAAGTGACGAGACATGAACAATGCATGGGAAGTTTCAGCTTCCTCTCCATATGAATGATTGTTCACCTCAACTTCTTCCGGACCAGGAGCAGCAGAATATGCTGATGCTGTAAGCGACACGACTTCCCAATCATTCCCACGGGAAGTGTTTTCCTCTCCTCCTCATTGTCTGCCATCCTCCAGGATTTGTAGTACCTACAGTTAACAATTACGAAATGTAAATAATAATAATAATAAGTGACTAAATAAACAAAGTAAAATATATATACCCTAAACAAGAATCAATTGCAATTGTCTTCAAAATGCAGTCTTTTATTATGCTTCCATTAATAGAACATAAAACACCCATAGGTTCAAAACAAAGTCACCTCAAACTAGATGAAGCTTTTCCTTATTGTATCACTAGCAATATTTTGCCTCAACTTCACCAAAAAGAAAAAGAAAGGGAAACATAGAGAAAAATAAAGAGAGGGTAAATTAACCATTAACAAAGATTAATCAGCCGTCAAACTTCGGATGAGCAAAATCAAACTTTCAAAACGCAAAAACTCAGAAAATTACCCATAAAAATAAAAGCTAATTTCTCTTTTTGTCAAAACCCCGGATCACTTTGTTTCAGTAATCAAGATTTTGAAAAGAAAAGAGAATTAAATGAATTCAAAACTCCGCAAGTTTTCATTTGCCCGCTACAACATACATGAAATGAAAGAAAACCCACTTGAAAATCTCTCCAAATACAATAAAACGAACCAACCACACCATCCAATTCAAACAGAGAACAATCCAACCACACCAATAATTCCTAATAATACACGTCAAGATCAAAACTACGACTCAAACAAACAAGATCACGAACCCGATCGAAACCAAAACTGAACAACCAAGAGATTCTTCCAGTAAAAAAAAAGTCAGAATTAATTCACAGTAAAGTTACTCACAGAACCGAGACGAGCCGAGATCTAGAGGACCGATTGGATATGGTAAAACGACGACGTTACGTATGAGGATATGGGAGCTGAAACTGTTTTGTCTGTGGAAACTTGCTTGACGCAAAATTCTGAAAGAAGAAAAGCGCAGGGGAAGGGTGAGGGGTTTTATATCCTACGGAGGATTCTCGGGTACAATTGAAAAGGAAGAAACTGGCGGTACCGGTAAAGATAATTATCTAAGGAGCAGTTGACCGGATATGGTAGGTTGTTTGACGGATTGGGGAGGACGATTTCGCCGTGAGGTCCACCGGTTATCATAGGTGAAGACGCTTGCGTGTAGTTAGAGGGAGGAATTTACTGCGATGCCACTGCCATTTTCGTTTCTACTTGCAATGACACGTGGATTATTATTATTTTTTGGTAAGTAATGGATTATGATAAACACACACTAAATTATCTTTAAAATGAGATTACATAGTAGTCTCACTTACCTTATTCATTTTTCTTTTATATATATATATATATATATATATAATATTTTGATAATGCTTTAATTTAATTAAGATTATATATGCTTGGAAAATAATTTATTTTTCTTTTTATGATAAAAATTACAGCAATTGAAACAATTTAATGTATATATTATCTTTCCTTTTTTTTCATTTTTTTTAATCTTAAATGATCTCTAATTCAATTAAATAAAAGTTATATATATATTTATATAAATATTATATAGTCAATTTTTTTTTATAAGTAGTACTGTATATTTAATATTTACCAATTTATTTACCAATTGACGTGTGTTATGGATTAACAAAATAATAAATAATTAAAAGAGATAAATTAAACAAATAAAAACTAATCAAACATGGTCATTTCAGTTGGCAAAAAACTTAGTGGCTCTAAGAGTTTTAATTTTGTTTTTTTATTGTAAAATTATAAGTTAGTAATGGGTTCATCAAGCCCACAATTTCAATTTTTATTTTATTTTTTTGGTTTAAGGAAAAAGTTAGTTTAAAAATTAAAAGTGAATTTTTGTAATAGATATTGGATATTCTCGAACTTCAAGTCGTAATATTTGAAAATAAAAATAAAAAATGGAGAGTCGCGAGGGAAATAGAGAGATTCCACAATGATTGAGGGAGATGGGCAGTTTCTAACTCTTTTCTATAAAACCAACAAAGAAAGGTCCTCTATCTCCACCACGTCCATGATGCTTAACACGTAGTGTAAATTTTTTTTATTATATAAAATAAATAAATAAAATCAAAATTAAAAACAATTATGGAAGGAATCACTCACTTTGTATTATTGTATTAATCCTGCAGATTATGCACTTCAAAAACAGTATTCTTTTTACTTTTTTTCTTTATAAATATATAACTTAAGCTATAAATAACTTCTTCTTTTTCCCCATCACCGCAACATCTTATGAATTATTTTTTTTTTCACTTCACTCAAATTATGATTTTTTTTTTTAAATTCGTAAAATTAGCCACACTCATTACATAATAATAAAATAAATAACAAGGCTTTGTTTGTCAAAATTAATGATCATAAATAGGTTTTTAATTACAAGCCCGTATGTCAAGCCCTAAGCTGTATAATAGATCAATCCAATCACACATCCAATGACCTCTCATTGAGCAATCTCCTATCGCTGAGCAACCTCCTATTTAGGTTGTATTTGATAACATAATTATTTTTTATTTTTATTTTAAATTTTTTACTTTTAAATTATGTATAATTTGATTAATTTAGAGGTTTGTTAGAGTTTGTTAAATGTTAATTAAATTATTTAATTAAGTGAAAATGCAAAAAAAAAAAAAATAATAAAAACACTTTTGTGCTTTTTATTTTTAGTTTTGTACTTTTCATTTAACAAATCCTAATCAACTTCTAAACTAACCAAATTACATATAATTCAAAAAAATAAAAAATAATTATGTTATCTGAACCGTTAATTTTTTAACAATCATTCTCTTTAACACTCAATTTATGAGTGATCACCCCTGGGTTGGTGACCACCCTCTGAATCATGTGTTTATTGTATGACCGCATATGTATAAAAAAGGCAAAGGAGTTGACATTCAAGTAAGCCTTCTGAGTCTTGTGAAAGCTTTGTTTAATTTTTTTTATAGATTCTAATTGATTTTTAGTGTCGGTGCTCTTTTGGCTGGTATTATACTCGTGTTAAGCAGGCACCAAACATATATATATATTTAAGGTCTTTTAGAGTTAAACTCCTTTAGCAGGTACCACACGGATGTCAAGTATTTTCTTTATTTCAGATTCTAACATACATTACACATATTTAAAATTTTTTAAAATTGAGCACCTTTAGTCGGTACTATATTGATACAAAATATTTCCTTTATATTTTCTGTATTTCAGGCCCTAGATACACATATTTAAAGTCATTCATAGCTAAACAGGGCATAAGCAAGATTTTGACTGAAACACTATTAGACAATAATTCATGAGGTTATTGTAATTGAGACAAAATGCACAACGTGTAATAATCCAAAGGGCAAAATGTTATTTAATATATTAAAAATTATATATTTTTTTATTGTTTTGTTCCATTTGTAATTTGTAATGATCTAATTACAATTTAGTAATTATTTCCAAAAATTGAAATTTACGGACACCTTAAATAAATTTAAATTATGAAGTTTCCATCAAATAATCATGCTGAAGTGGTCTGATGCCTCACTAAAGCTAATTGGCCAGTTTGAGTATTTTGTCAAAGTAAGTAATGAACAACTGACGGTCCAGATCAATAGAAATCCTGTACATAGTTGTAGACAATTCCAATGCTAATATCCAATGCCGGCGTAATACGTGGCATGGTTTCATTTGCTGGAGCTGATAGGTTCCGGTTATAAAGCAGTGGCGGGGTAACGAAATCCGTCAGCGAAATACAGAGGGAAATGGGGGATCTTTATGCCTTGGACTTCGATGGAGTTCTCTGCGATAGCTGCGGAGAGAGCTCTCTCTCTGCTGTCAAGGTTCTTCTTTTTCTTCTCTTATCTGTTTATTTGCCGAGAACAATATAGTAAATAGAGAATGTGAAGGAGCAAGAAATATATATATATATATATATATCTACTTTCGATTCTGTTTATTGAAAGACAAATTGACCGAGTCAAACACTTTATGTCAATGCAACTCTAACGGGTTTTGTTCCTTCGGAGCTAAATAATGGAAGAGAAAAAGAAAAATCTAAGGCTTTACTTATTTAATTTGTTATTTAAATTTTATTTACTTGGTGATTTGGTAGGAGGTTTTGGTTTTTGATAATAGAATTGAAAATTATTGAGGATTTTTCTTTTTACATTTTTTAATTTTGTTATTAATTTTGTTGACTGGTCGTTATAGGCTGCTAAAGTGAGGTGGCCAAGCCTGTTCGATGGTGTGGATTCGACTTTGGAGGATTGGATTGTTGATCAGATGTACACTGTAAGATATTATTAATCTAATTAGACTTTTGATAATCAACTAATTATGCTAGTAATAGAGTAGTTTGGAATACCCACCTGTATAAAAATATGAAAGACAAGGAAAAGGAGTAAGCAATAATATTTTATTGTTGATGGTTATGTTTAATTTCTGTGAAACTGATTGAAAATTAGGAAAATGTTGAACATCTAATGTTAATGGGGTTTAATCAAAATTCTTTCTAGTTTAAAGATAAGTGAAAATTTGAAATGCATTACCTTTGCATAACAATAGCTGGAGAATAATAAATGGCAGTAATCTTATTTATGTAGTAATATACTTATTTTTTAAAATTAATTTTTATGGTGTGGCAGGTGCGACCTGTGGTGGAAACTGGATATGAAAATCTCTTACTTGTAAGGTTATTGCTGGAGATGAGAACACCTTCAAAACGGAAGTCCTCGGTTAGTATATTTAGATGCAGCTTGGATATACGTATAGTCATTCGATTATCTGTTGGGAATGAATTAGCTAAAGCCATGGCATCAAATTTCATTCTGTATTAGAGAGCATCGATCAGGAATATTTGTCACCTTCTAAAAACTTGTCTTAACTTGATCATCATGGTTCAATGTGCAAGGTTTCAGAAGGACTCACAGTTGAGGGTATATTGGAGAACTGGTCAAAGTTGAAGCCTGTCATTATGGAAGAATGGGGTGAGAAAAGAGATGCCCTAGTAGATCTTTTTGGGAAAGTAAGGGATGAATGGATAGAGAAAGACTTGGCTACATGGATTGGTGCAAATAGGTATGATGGCATCATGGATTGGTGCACATAGGTATTTCATTTAAGCCTTTTGTAGAGGGGCCATATATGTGCCATTAATGGTGACTCTAAAAGGAAAGACAATGGGATCTTAATTGTAACACAGTGATATACAAGTGACTTTCATATGCTTGCCAGACCTAAAAGATGATTAAAGAGTCAAATTGTTTCAACATTATTCAGATTAAACTGATTCCCAGTTCATCTATTTATTTCAATATCATACCTCCTACTGGTCAATATTGGCAGTTTTATTTGAAGACTAATATTGGTTGATCTCAGAAAGGCTCAAGTTGTTGATCAGGTAATGGTCTCTTGCAGATTCTATCCAGGTGTTCCTGATGCTCTAAAATTTGCTAGCTCAAGCATATATATTGTTACCACAAAACAGGTGGGACCCCTAATAAATAGTTGTCAGTTAGGGCATTAGAGCAGTTCTAATACCTAGTAATAATAACAAAATAAAATATAATGAAGGAATTACTAAAGCACTCTAGAGAGGCTTTGAAAGGTTAAAAATACAAAAAAAATTCCTGTCGTCTCTGCTGTATGTTATTACATGCCCTTGAAAAATTTTATTCTTATAGAATAGACTTTAGCTCTTAGTCACTTTTCCCCCGACTTTCTTTTCCTATTTCAGAGCCGATTTGCCGACGCTTTACTGCGAGAACTTGCAGGTGTTGCAATACCACCTGAAAGAATATATGGTCTTGGAACTGGGTCAGTATGTATTAAACGAGTATTAGAAAGTGTGTTAAACATATTTGCTTTTTCCATTTTTCCCGTGGTTTCCTTGCTAGAAATGGAATTCTCTTCTCTCTCTCTCTCTCTTTCTTTCTATCTCTTAATAACATTGAGTATCACTTGCAGTCCCAAGGTAGAAGTGTTGAAGCAACTTCAGAAGAAGCCCGAACACCAGGGACTGACACTACAGTAAGATACTTAGCTGCTTAATAGAACAACATTGCTTAATCTATCCTATTATAATTGCATTTTAGTTGTTTTTTTTTTATTTGCACTCTTATGCCGGGCATTTTTCTATTTAATACTTTCATTATAAAGAGTGCTCATCAATGACCAGCTTTGTGGAAGATCGATTGGCAACCCTAAAGAATGTTATCAAGGAACCTGAATTGGATGGTTGGAATCTGTATTTGGGTACATTTTTCTCGTCTTCTTTCTCTTCCTTGACTATTGTGATGTATTTTCTAGGAACCTTGATTTTTGTGGTTATTTTATTTCATAGTAAGTCTCCTGATGCTTTCATTATGTTAATACATTGGTTTAATTGCTAAATAAAATTACTTGGAGCAGGGGACTGGGGTTACAACACTCAAAGAGAGAGAGAGGAAGCAGCTAGCATTCCTAGAATTCGAGTTCTCGAGCTTTCGGACTTCAGTAAGAAGTTGAAATAGCTTTTGCTCCATAATATTCTTGTTCCCTGTTATGTTGATGCCATATATCATTCATAGTGCAAGTGGCATTTTCTCTCTATTATAAATGATGATGAAGTTATATAATGATTAAATTCAGAAATTCTTTTCCATGTTTCCTTTCTGTTAAACTATTGAAGAAAGAATAGTGAATAATTGCAAATTAAAGGCACTTTTGTGCTAACCAAAAGTTGTCATTTGTAACACGGCACATTTAGCAGCTAATTTGGGAAATTAGGTTTCTGTTCACCCCCTGTCTATCTCCTACAGTTATAAAACAAAATGAATATTGGGGAAATTTCGACAGAAATTATAAAAATTATACCTTTTTTTTTGGGCCAAATATTCTATCCATATTATGAAAAATCAGAAATTTTCATGAAATTTTGTGAAAATTATCGTTTTTTTGTCCTTGATTAAAGGTATATAAAATTTGCAAATTGAGAGTATCAATTGAAGGCCAAATTTATGTTTATATATACATATATATATATATATATATATGTATATATATATATATTGTTGATTTGGCACCAAAAGTACCAATTTTATAGCACTTTTTGTTAGAGCATTTTCAGCCGTGTGCTAAACGCGGGTAGTAATATCAAATTTTGGCTTTTGACACTGCCGTGAGTGCCATTTGAATGTCTTGGTTTTTTAAATATATTAAAACAAAGTAGGTCCATTTAGTGGACCCATCTTTTTTTTTTTTCCGGGTAATACCATTTAATGAACCAATCTGTTAGAGCAAAAGTGAGTAATTGAATTTACCAAAAAAAAAAAGAAAAAGTGGTAATTGAATTGATATTGCAAATTTTTAATATATACAAGTGTCATGCAAATTTTAACATTAACATTTTAACTTTTGAGAATAAATGTTAATATTAAAATTTAAAAATAATGATATTGATATTTTATCATTTACTATTGGAGATTTTCTAACAGGCTACCAAAAGTGCAGCCGAGATGCTGTAATTACATGATCATTTGAATTTTATGATCTCTAAAACATAGCATATAAACAAATACATATTGAAAAGATAGAGATAATTAAACAAAGATATATTGAAATGATATGGAGAATTTATTGAAAAATGTACAACAAATTAGGAAATAATTAAGGATCTATTTGATAACATAGTTGTTTTTTGTTTTTATTTTTAATTTTTTTCTCTTAAATTATGTATAATTTGATTAATTTATAAGTTGGTTGAAATTTATTAAATGTTAGTTAGACTATCCAATTAAATAAAAATATAAAAACACTTTGAAATGTTTTTATTTTCTATTTGTGTTTTTCATTTTCCTTTACATTTTTACTCTATTGAGTAGTTTAACTAATATTTAATAAGCTTCAACCAACCTTTAAATTAATCAAATTATATATAATTTAAGAGAAAAAAAATTGAAAATTAAAATAAAAAATAACCATGTTAGCAAATAAGCCCTAAATGAGAGGTTTTTAAAAAACATACCTCTACCTCCTTCGAAACAAATGAGGAACCAAAGAAGAAACCAATCTCAAACCATAACACCAAGTTGAATTGGAATGGCATGACGTGACATGACAACGAAGAAATCAATAAAAAAGGAAGAGAATTTGGGTCACGTTTGGTATCTTGGATATATAAGGATGGAAGATGATGAGATGAGAAATGAGATGTTGATAGGAGAATAATACTATCTTGGATTTAGTGTTGACGAGATTAAAAATAGAACTACATATTTTGTATTTGGTGTACAAGGAAATGAGAATAGGATGAGATAAAAAATATATTATTTTAAAATCTAATTTGTATATAAAATTTTAAAATATATATTTATGTTATACAAATATAACCTTTACATTTTTATTATGCCGACTAAGCTCTCACACTTGCTTGTGTGAGTTGCGGTTCGAGTTTTGACAAGCCTCTATTAAGGTCTTAGGTGTATTTAGCTTTGCTAAATGCCAAGTGAAGGGGAAACTGTTAGAGGAGTGAGTTTGCTGCTCTAGACTTCTACAAGGTTGCAAAACTAGAGCAGTAATAAGACCTATCTCCTAACAGAATCCTAAGCTGATGATTCTCACTAAAAGACCCTTTTTTATTCATAAAAAAGAAAAAAAATAAATAATAATGTATATTATTAATATATATATTTATATAAATAAATAATAATATATTTATATATATCTTCTCATTTGGTAATCAGAACAAAGAGAAAATAAAAGAGGAAAAATACCTCAAAAAGGAAAAAAGAAAAGAAAGAAGAAGATCATGGTTTCAACGAAATGAAGTGGATCCCTCTTTGGCAACAATAGCAAAAGATCTTCTTCGTCCGACGATAAACCTACGTCACCGAAGTGTCAGAAGGTATTCTTGAAGAAAAATATGTTCTTTGTTTGTTTTGGTTGAGTGCTTGTTGTTGGGGAGCGTTAAAGTTTGGATTTTTTTTTTGGTTTGGTTGTGAATTTATTTTTAATTTTTTATTTTTTTTGTGATGGTGTGAGTTCGGGAAGCTAAAGGCAACATCGCGCCAGCCCAACGCCATTGTTATTTATCACTTTGGTTTGGGTTTTTCAGTCCATTTTTTATTATGAGATTATTTTAGTGAAATATGAGTTTTGAGGTGAGTTTGAAGAACGATGATGATGACCTTCTTTGTTTGCGATTGGCTTCCGACCACTATGTTTGCAAGGCTAGATGGGTGGGTGGGCTTCACAATGTGGGTAAATTTTTCTTTTATCCACTCAAATTCCGAAGATGAGTAGGATGTGATGGTAAGAGAAAACAGTATTAACAGTCGGATGTGGAGAAATCCCGCATATCATATCCTATTAATTTTTTTCAAACCAAACACCAGATAACACCTATATCTCTTTGCATCTCCTCCAATCTTGTGAAATAAACACGACCTTAATGTATTGTTTAACAGACTAAGGGCTTGTTTGATAACACAACTATTTTTATTTTTGGTTTTATTTTTCCTCTTGAATTATGTTTAATTTAATTAATTTAGAGGTTAATTAGAGTTTGTTAAATGTTAATTAAACTAAAAATATGAAGGAAAATGAAAAACACAAAATAAAAAAATAAAAACACTTCTAAAGTGTTTTCATTTTCTGTTTTTATTTTTACTTAATTAAGTAGTTTAACTGACATTTAACAAACTCTAACCAACCTCTAAATTAACCAAATTACATATAATTTAAGAGGGAAATATTAAAAATTAAAATAAAAAATAATTGTGTTATCAAACGGGTCCTAAGCTATTCCAATTAAATTGCTCATTCTTATCTTCAGAATAAAGTTAAATGTTATTTCTTTTTTCTTACCCTAAGCATCATGTCCTTTTCTTTATATCTTTCTTTTTTGTTTATTAACAAAAAAATAAAGCATCGATTATAAAGTGTAGAAAAGAAATGTATAAAATTATTAGTTTAGATATATTCTAATTAAATAAAATTCAAACGAAAATAAGGTTAGAAGAATAGTCTAAAATAAATTAAAACCTTAATTGATTTACTCCCTCTTTTACATTAATTCATCATTGAAAAAAGAATAAAAATCTACACCCTAGAGATCAAGATATATTATGAACCACAAAGAAAGGAAGCTTTCAAGAACAGCACCATCATTGTTTGTGGGTCAAAATCTAGCCATTATTGTCACTGCATATATGCAATGGACAAACTAAAATAATCAAAATAATAATATAATTGTTTAATTATTTAAATATTTAAAGCTTAGTTAACTATGGGGACGTACAAAATCACAAAAATTATGTCATCTCCTAGAGAAATAAGTGCGGAAATGGGAAAATCAGTGATTAATTAATTCGCAAACCTATGTAAGATTTAGTTAAAGAAAACAATTTGTAATTGAAAGAAAAAAATTCGTGGGGGTAGTAAATCCAATTTTGTACAAATTTGTAGAGAAAAATATTAAAGAGATAAAAAAGAAAGGTGGTTAGAAATTAAAGAGGTAAAGGTGAGCAAATTAATACTTTTAATTTAAATAAAGGAAGAAAATGGGCATTCCTCCCTACTAACGTAGTATATGACATTCCTTCAATTTCACCTCAGGTATTTTCATGGTTTTAAGTTCTGAATGCAAAATCTTTGTCTCATTAGAGCCCAGTATTATTGAATGCAAGTTAACCATAGTACATTTCTCTCATTCTAATCAAAATCATAAACTGACAAATGCGCTCAAAAAATAAAAACCGAATCAAATCAACTTGACTGAAAAGACTCGCTTTCTTACAGTACGAGAATCCATTTCTGGGATTATTTTCATACTAAAATAATGAAAATAATAATATAATTGTTTAATTATTTAAATATTTAAAGCTTAGTTAAAAATTTTAAAAATTACTAATTAGCTATGGACGCACAAAATTAGAAAAATTAGGTCACGCCCTAGAGAAATAAGCTCGGAAATTGGATAATTAGTGATTAATTAATTCGCAAAGCCATGTAAGATTTGCTTAAAGAAAACAATTTGTGGGGGTAGTAAATCCAATTTTGGACAAATTTGTAGAGAAAAATATTACAGGGATAGAAACTAAAGAGATAAAGGTGAGCAAATTAATGTTTTTAATTCAAATAAAAGAAAAAAATGAGCATTCCTCCCTACTAACGAAAGTATATGACATTCCTTCATTTTCACAATAGTTAATTCAAATATTACTTTTTATATTTAGATAATAATTATTTTAAAATTATTTAATTATCTTTAATTTATTTCAATTTATTTTTAAGTGTTCAAATTTTTAGATCCACCCTCCTCAGCCACTACTCACACCGCCCTGCCCTACCCCTATCAACGTCCGCGACGACCTTCAATGCATCGGATCTCCCACAGATCTCCCCCAAATGTTGATGGCTTCAATGCGGGTACTGGTGGTTGTGTTTGTGTTTGATCTGGCTGCTTTCGCTCTTGCTGTTACTGTTGCTGCTGAATAGAGGAGGACTACTGTGAGTTTTTCCTTTGATCTCTCTTTCGATACCTTGTTTTTGATATGGGATTTTGGGATTTTTGGCTCTGCCTTTAGCCTTCCGGCAGCTAATGTAGCTCCTCCAGCCAAGAAGCTAGAATGATGGAAACTTCCTTTTTTTTTTTTTCTGGAAAGTATTGACATGTTATTAGTTGCTTAAACAGTTGAATTTCGTTTTTACTAATAAATAAATAGATGAAATAGAAGGATAAGTTTCTGTTTGTTGAAATCTTAGTTCACCAAAGATATAGTTTCTTAGACGCTAATGACAAATATCCACTTGGACCCTTGTAATCATTCTTTTGTATCAAGGAGATACCCATTTAATTTGTGCCTAATCTTCCCTTTTCAACAAGGAAGTCATAATTTTCCCTCTTGCTAATATGCAAGTAACACCGTAAGAAAGGTGAAAAGAAATACAAGCATATCAGGATAATAGGAATTGGTGTAAAAAAGTGCATAAAGCAAACAGCAAGTATTAAATGACCTTTTATTTTGCGTAAAACTCCCATGCTTTCTTCTTCTTTTCCTTTTCATGCAAATCCATTAAAGTAGCAATCATGTCTAAAATCTTCTGTGATTCTCATAAGTTATGAGTTATAGATGGCATCTAAACCATGATTAACTATATGATGCTCGTCTTTTGGAAAGTTCCCATAATGCACTAACTCAATCTGCTTAAACCTAAAATATATGAAAACTAGTAAAGTTAAAGAAATACAAAACAATCATCAAAGAATTATAAACAACCTTTTGTGCATTTGGCTTTGAAAATAAAAGTAGATTACATTTGAAAATTCTTAATGTTGTCTTGCACTGTTATTGGCAGGTTAACATTAGAAGCATTGATGAGGCTATTGTGATTGGTGCTGCTCTTTCTCTGTCTTCTTCAGCTTTTGTCCTGTAGGTATTCTAATTGTTGATATACAAATATACAAATAATGAGCATAAGAATGGAATGGCCTGGCTGCAGACAAAATATACAAAAGGGTTTTGTTTTTTGTTTTTTTTCCTTATCCAAAACTTTATTTTCCTAAAATTGTACTTCTAATTGTTACCAGATAAAGATTATGTGAGTAGAAGCTATGATGTGAGTTTAATTAGAGTCATGATTAATGAATATGGTTGGTGTTGAAAACAATGGCTCAGATCTGTTCAAAGTTTGCAACTCAATCTGTTCAACATTGGCAACTAGGTGATAATCAGCTATTACAAATCAAGTAGTGTTGAAATTCTCTACTTGATGGTGGTGTACAATTTGAATTTGTAAACCTTGAATTCACACTCTGTAAATGCCTATATAAAGGCCTGAGATCTCTGAGTAATTGTAAGAGGTGAGTAAGAGAAGTTAGAGTTTCTGTTTTATAAACTTTCTGCAAATTTCTCTCTGGAATAAACACTGACTGCCGAACCACGTATACTCTGAGTGTTTTATTATTGTTTTATTGTTTGTCTTTCAATTTCTGGGCGTTTGACACAGCAAATTGGTATCAGAGCTCAGGTTTTGCTTGAAACAGAACAATTCATTGCAACTGTTCTAGAAATTGAAAGTGTTTAAAATTGTGTTTTGAGTACACCAGGAGAAAGAGAAAGTTCATATGAGAAAAACCCTGTAAAATTCGGGTTGAAAGGCTACTAAAATCTGGGTAAAAATTAAATTTTTTTTTTGTGCGAGTCCGTACTGTTCATCTAGTCCATACTGTTTATCAGGGCCATACTGTTCATCCAGTCCGTACTGTTTATTTGGGCCATATTGTTCATCCGGACCATACTGTTCATACGGGCCTCACTATTCATATGAGCCATACTATTCATCCGAGCCGCACTGTTGAGCCGACACTGTTTATCCGCAGAATATTCCTAGAATATTCTATGATTATATATATATTTGTTTCTTAGCCATTTTTAATCCGTTTCTGACAAAATTGGACTTGTTTTTTGATAGTTGAATTATTCTGGATTCAACCAAGGTATTTTTAATGACTGAAATTGAGCAAACTGAGCTGCCCCAGTCTAAAAACACCGGCGAATCATCCACAAGTGGCACTATACAAAGACCTATGTTGTCAAATGCAAGGTTTGAAGTGGAAAAATATGATGGTACCAATAACTTTGGTATGTGGCAATGTGAAGTTTGGATCCGCTATTAGGAAGGATCACATATTGCTTTGACAACTAAACCCAATGATATGTCTGATAAAGATTGAGATAACATAAATCGTCAGGCTTGTGGCATAATTCGACTGTGCTTAGCCAAAGATCAAAAGTACTTTATCATGAAGGAGACTGTAACAGCAAGTATCTGGAAACAGCTGGAGAATAAGTACATGACAAAAAGCATAGAGAATCGGCTCTACCTAAAGTCCTCTTTCATTTTCAATACAAGAAAGGTATCTCTATGATTGAGCATTTAGATAATTTTAATAAAATTCTTACTGATTTACAGAATTTAGAAGTTGAAATTAAAGAAGAAGATAAAGCTCTGTTGTTATTAAGTTCCTTGCCTGAAAGCTATGAGCATTTGACCACTACTCTGCTATATGAAAAAGATGAGGTTAAATTTGTAGATGTTTTTAATGCTTTGGTGAACAATGAGTATCAGAAGAATGATCAAATTGATCACAGGGAATTAACACCAGAAGCTCTGACTATAGCAAGAGGGAGGATAAGCAACAGAAAATCTGGAGGATTTGGAGGGCCGAACAGATCCCATTCAGAGTCGAGAGAAGTATCATCAAGAAGAAATCTTGTAAAGGATGAATGTGTCTATTGTCACCAGAAAGGGCACTGGAAGAAGGATTGTCCAAATAGGAAAAAATCAACTGTGAACATTGCATAAAAAGCAAATGAAGAGGAGTCAGCTTTTTTGGTTTCATCATCAGACGATTTTGAATTTTGAACGTTCCTACCATATGTGTCCGAACAGGCAGTGGTTCTCTAGCTTCTAAAAGCTTGATGGTGGAGTTGTGCTTATGGGCAGCGATAATACCTGTCATACAAAAGGTATTGGAACAGTTCGTTTGAAGATGCATGACGGTCCAATTAGACGACTCAATGATGTTAGGTATGTTCCAGATTTGAAAAAGAATCTCATATCTCTGAGAGTCTTAGACTCTAGTGGTTACAAAGTGACCATTGAAAATGGAGTCATGAAGGTTGTTCGAGGTGCATTTCTAGCAATGAAAGGTACTGTGAAGAATAATCTATATTTGTTAGATGGGCAAACAGTCACAGGAAGCGCAGCCGTATCCAGCAGTTCTGAAGATGAAGAATCTGACACTTCCTGACTCTGGCACATGCGTTTAGGGCATGTTGGTGAAAAGGCCTTATAAAGTTTAATAAAACAAGGCATACTGAAAGATGCTAAGACTGGAAAACTAAATTTCTGTGAGCATTGTGTCTTGGGCAAGCAAACGAGAGTCAAATTCGGCACCGCAACTCATTGTACCAAGGCAACATTGGATTATGTTCACACTGATGTCTGGGGTCCTTCCACAAATGTTTCATTGGGAAGTAAACGTTACTTTGTAACTTTTATTGCTAACTTTTCCAGATATATTTGGGTTTATACTATGAAGTACAAAGATGAAGTTCTGGATATCTTCCTTAAATGGAAGAAGATGATTGAAACTCAAACCGGTAGAAAGTTCAAGCGACTCAGATCCGATAACGGTGGAAAATACAAATCAGATCCATTCCTGAAAGTTTGTGAGAATGAAGGAATAATCAGACACTTCACAGTTCCTGGCACGCCACAACAAAATGGTGTAGCAGAACAGATGAATCGAACTTTGGTTGATAAAGTTTGTTGTATGTTATCTCAGTCAGGCTTGAGTAAAGCATTTTGGGTAAAGGCTTTGATGTATGCCTCTTATATTATTAATAGACTACCTTCTATTGCAATTGATGCAAAAACTCCTATAGAGGTATGATCTAGAAAATTTGCTTCAAATTATGATTATCTGCATATTTTTGGATGTCCAGCATACTATCATGTCACAGAATCAAAACTGGATCCTAGAGCCAAAAAAGCTGTTTTCATGGGCTTTAGTGAATGAGTTAAGGCATTCCGATTGTGGAACCTTGAGTAAAAAAAGATTGTTATAAGCCGAGATGTTACCTTTGACAAATCTGCAATGCTGAAACAGAAAACTCCAGAGAAGGATAATGAGAATCTCAAATTCTCTACAGCAAGTGGAGTTTGACGGATCTGACATTCCAAAAGAACCTGTTCAAACTATTGATCATTCTGACTATGAATCCTATGATCAAGACGAAATCTCGAGTGAGGTGGAGGTTTCATCACCAGTACAACAGTCAGAGTTTATAGCTACCAGTAGATCGAAAAGGAATATTCGAAAACCTGCTCGTTACTTAGACATGGTGACATATGCTCTTTCAATGATTGATGATGATGTCCTGAATACTTACAAAAAAGGCTATATACAGTCCTGATAATGTCAAGTGGAAGAAGGCGATGGATGAAGAAATGACATCATTTAATTAGGATCAGACTTGGAAGTTGGTTCCACTTCCAAATGGTGAGAAAGTAATTGGATGCAAATGGGTCTATGCCAAGAAGGAAGGAGTTCCGGGCAAAGACAATTTCAGATATAAAGCCAGACTTGTAGCAAAAGGTTACGCTCATAAGGAAGGAATAGATTACAACAAGGTATTCTCACCGGTTGTGAAGCATGCGTCTATTTGAATATTATTGGCTTTGGTTGCACAATTTGATCTGGAGTTATTCCAACTCGATGTGAAAACTGCATTCCTCCATGGAACTTTAGATGAGGAAATCTATATGTTTTAGCCATATGGGTTTAAAGTTCATGGACGAGAGAATTGAGCTTGCAAGTTAAGTAAGTCACTGTATGGTTTAAAGCAGTCACCTAGATAGTGGTACAAGAGGTTTGACAGCTTTATGATAAATCAGAGGTACACACGCAATGGTTTGATCATCGTGTCTACTTTCAAACTCCAAGATGGTACTTTCATTTATTTGCTCCTATATGTGGATGACATGCTGATTGCATCTAAGGACAAGAAGGATATTGATAAATTGAAGGTTTAATTAAGTTCGAGTTGAGATGAAGGATATTGGAGAAGCAAGAAGATTCTGGAATGGAAATCAAAAAGAGAGGTGAAAGGTACAATCTGTTTGACTCAGACTCAGTATTTGAAGAAAGTACTTCAGAGGTTTGAAATTTGTGACAAGATGAAACCTATAAGTACATCGTTAGCTCCACACTTCAAACTGAGTGTATTAATGTCACAAAGTATAGAATCCGAGAAGGAGAAGATGAAACATATTCCATATTCAAATGCGTTCAGTACTTTAATATATGCGATGGTGTGTACTAGACCGATATTTCACATGTAAGTATGGTAAGTCGTTACATGCACAATCTCGTAAAGGCCATTGGCAAGCGGTGAAGTGGATTCTACATATTCTGTGGTAATCGTGGATATTGGTTTGAAGTTCGAGAGATAAGAATGTTGATAAATATTTGGTTGATTATGTGGATTCAGACTATGTTGGTGATCTTGACAAGCCCATCTACTACCGGTTATATGTTCATAATAGCGGGAGGACCAATAAGTTGAAGATCAACCTTACACCAATGGCTTTGTCAATTCTGAGGCAGAGTATATGTATGAATGAAGCTTTCAAGGAAACTATTTGGCTTAGATTGATAGAAGACTTGGGAATTGTTTAGAAAAATATAGAGGTATTCTGCGATAGTCAGAGTGCAATTTGTTTAGTAAAGAACCAAGTATATCATGGTCGCATCAAACATATAGATGTTCATTTTCATTTCATCCGAGATAGTTGATAAAGGAGATATTCTACTACAAAAGATCGAACGCAAATAATCCCGAGATATGCTAACCAAGGTGATTACAAGGATCAAGTTTCAACATTGTTTGAACTTGATCAACATCTCTCGAGCTTAGAGCACCTAAGGGCGTACTGGAGGCAGCACTGACTGGTGGATTCTCGCCAAGGTGGAGATTGTTGAAAACAATGACTCAAATCAAAGTTTGCAACTCAATCTGTTCAACATTGGCAACTAGGTGATAGTCAGCTATTACAACTCAAGCAATGTTGAAATTCTCCACTTGATGGTGGTGTATAATTTGAATTTGTAAACCTTGAATTCACACTCTGTAAATGCCTATATAAAGGCCTGGGATCTCTGAGTAATTGTAAGAGGTGAGTAAGAGAAGTTAGAGTTTCTGTTTTGTAAACTCTCTGCAAACTTCTCTCTGGAATAAGCACTGACTACCTCTCGTGGACGTAGGCAATTGCCCAACCACGTAAATTCTGAGTGTTTTATTATTGTTTTGTTATTTGTTTTTCAATTTCTGGGCATTTGGCACAGCAGTTGGGACGTTGTGTGTAATTTGTGTTTTTAATTTCCTCTTGTCAATGTTGGCATTATATTTTACCTGTTAACTAATATGTAGAATTACTATATGTTTAGACTTAAGAAATTAATTTCCTAATTCTAAAGGGATTAATTTAAATGACTTGGACAAAATTTGTTTATGGTAAAAGATTGATATTTTTTTCGTATTGCCTCAAACAAGTCTATGCTATTTTAGGTAATGTTATCAGAGTCCTCTAGATATTAGAAGAAGTTTGATACTGAAGAGGTTTTAATTCAGCACTGAAAAGTAAAACTAGTAGAGTATTGGCTTATGCACGACAAGTGTTTTTATTTCAACTCTTAATTTGCTTTGGGTTTAATCATACAGCTGAGATCCTTAATTTCTCTTCTAATACGCTTTACACAAATTTTCTTTTCTTTTTTAATGTGATTGTGAAATTAAATTAACCTACATATAATATTATAATTAGATAAGTGAGTGCTTTATTTTTCATTATAACTAGTGTGACAATTTAAAATCATTTAAACTACTATTACAATCCTCATATAAATATCACATCATTATTCAACACTTATTAGAGCTTTCCATGGATAGCAATAATGTGCTTTAATGGCTTCAGCAACTTGTGTTCTTCTAGTCAACCAAAGCCTCTGCATTTTTTCTTTTATTATTACTATTTTTTTCTTGTTCAAGGACCTAGTCAAAATACTTGTTGAAGTTGGAAAATTGTATTTCCAGGATATTTATATTAAATTATGAACCATCAATTACATGTCATAATTTCATGGTGTACCTTGATTATGAATTTTCTTCATAAACTTTAGATTATGACAATTTAATCGTGATTGATATTGTGAAAAATTTATACCTTGTTTCTTCTATCACTTGATTGGGTTTAGTGAATTTATACCTTTAGGCACATTGCTATTCTTATGCTAAATGTGATTTTGTTATGTTTGTACACTTAATACTCTAAGTTGGTTATTAGGTTAATTTTATATTTTTTTATCTAGTAGATTTTAAAAGAACAATCAAATATGAACCCTTTTGAAGGTTTTGATGATGAAGAGAAAAAAGAAGGAATATGATCTGAGAAAAATGAGGCTATTTATATTAAGTTGATGGAGCAAGAAGTTATTAGGGTAATCGCTCAACAATAACATTCACCAAATTTGGAAGAAGTTATTGTAGATTTTATAGGTAAATTTTGATTGTAGATTTTATATGTAAATTTTGATTATATAAAATTTTAAAAGAAACAAAAATAAAAATAAAAACCAAAAGCAAAAATAGTTTTATTTTTATTTTTTAAAAACCAAAAATAAAAATGAATACCAAATAGATTGTTGTTTTTTTAAAAAAAAAAAAATAAAAACTAAAAACCAAAAGCAAAAAACTAAAACGGAAAACTAAAAATGGTTGTGTTTGATAATAGTGAAAAATAATTTAAAAAAAGAAAAAGAAAATGAAAAAGAAAAGAAGAATAAAAGAAGAAGCATCTTGTTACTTGAAGCCTGGGTTGGTGGTTTGCAGTTCATAGTGACACAACACATGCGTGAGCTTCTAACAAGTACCAAGAATCAATCTTTCATTCTTAAAAGCAAAGGTTCTTTACGTGGAAAATTCTAAAAAAATCATTTATTTAGCTCCTTGATGAAATAATGGAGTGAATTATATTAATTTCTCACATTATTTATTAAAAAAAAAAATATTCGACCAACAGATCTATTAAAAAATAGACCGGAATCAAATAAATTCGGGTGAAGAGTGAAATCCTTCATTTTTACTGTTTGAGAATCCATTTCTGGAATATATTAAATCTTGCATACTTAAGAAATTGTTACATGATTAGAACTCTCTTTTGACAGCAGAGTGCTTCTTAGTACTTAGTAGTAAGATAAAATTGGAAAATTGCATTCCGAATAATTGGTGGTTACACTTCATAATGCAATTGTATATGGATTGAGCACCTTAATCATTATTATATATTGGCAGTACTCAATTTTATTTGTTACTGTATTTGAAAAAGCAAAACGTATGTCAATTGGCTTAGAATTAAAAGTAAATATATTCAAATTAACTTTTGTCTAGAAGTAAATAGATTCAAATTAACTTTTGTCATATCAAGTGCTATTCGATGCATAGGCTGCAAATTTGCTTACCATTGGGGTTCTTTTTGGTATATTAAAATCGTCCACAAAGTGTATTTATTTTTTGTCAAACAATAAAACTTAAAAAAAAGCACCCACTTAAAGTGCTTTATTCTTTTTTTTTTATTAAAAGTTGATTTAATATATATATTTTTGGCAAATATATTTCAAAATGCTTTTTCATATATATATATATACATATATATAAACATTATAATTTAGAATCAGAAAAATGATTCAACTTTTTGGGTGTGTGTGTGTGTGATGTTTGTGTTTGATATATCAAATAATAATTTAGAATCAAGATTACTTAGGGAAGACATACAATTATATCAGCTTATGGGATTAGATTGCATTTATAATGACTCAAAACTAAGAAGGATCATTTTGCAAGGAAAGTTTCATTCATTAAACAATATAATACAAATACATCTATATATATATGTATGTATACATAGTGACACACACAGATTCATTAAACAAATTAAGGAACTCAAACATCCAGAGAGGTCCTTTATTATTAACTATGCATTTGCTGCTTCTTTTCATCATCTGCTTTTATACACAGGACTTTTGGCATGTACCTGCTTTCATAGACATCAGTTTTCTGATAAATAATGAGTGAAACAATTAATAGAAATGGGCAAGGTACGTATATATACTCACATGCATAATGGAAATCTTAATTTGAGCTTTTTGCTTCATTGCTGCTCAATCCTTCCTGCGTCTGTTTTTCCTAATCAAATCATATACACATACATATTTGTGTGTGTGTGTTAGTACATGTTTAATTTCATAATTAAAATGTATGTATGTATATGTTTAATAAAAAGGAGGTTGGGTAGGTGTACCTTGAGAAGAAAATTGTGATGTATGGTGTCATTAAGGTCCCCATGCCAGTTTTCTCTATTTGGTGGTAGGAGGTCTTCATCCGTAAGCTGTTTAAGCCTATTCGTCATCCCCGCAGTAGACGCTTCTCTAACAAATGTCTCAAAATTTGGACACTTTCTTATCACTATATTTTCCAGAGACGGGAACTGAAAAGCGTAAGGTTACAGAGCAGAAACACGAGAGCTTTTCCATTCCATCGAGGAAAATAGATATTGTTTACTTTTTAAAATATTTAAAGCTTAGTTAAAAATTCTAAAATTACTCAATTAACTATTGGAAATTACAAAATCAAAAAATTAGGTCATGTCATGTCCTAGAGAAAAAAGTGTGAAATTTGAAAAATCAGTGATTAATTAATTCCCAACACCTATAAATTCAAAATTTAATAAAAGAAAAATTTGTAATTGAAAGAAAAAGTTTTGTGGGCGTAGTAAATCTAACATTGGACAGAGAACGATAATAGAGAGAAGAAAAGTGGAGAGAAATTAAAGAGATCAATGTGAGAAAATTAATAATTTTAATTCAATTAGAGGAAGGAAATGACCATTCCTAGAGAATCACATTTTCACCTAAGTTATTTCAAATATCACTTTTAAATTTAATTAATAATTGTCTCGCAATTATTCAATTATCTTTATTTTTTGTTATTAGTTAATAATTATTTCACAATTATTTAATTATTTAGTTAATAATATCACTTTTTTGGTAAATATTTTCATTGACATTTATTGTAATTGGGAGATCTAATTAATAATAACAGAAGTTAACTAATAATAACTAACTGTTGAACAAGTAAATACTAGGACCCCAAATGTGTGCACCAAATATTGTACACCAAATTAGGTGTCACTATATTAGTAGTTCAATTATATCCTAATTTCATAAAAGTTCAATTAATATAAGGCCAGACCATTCGGTGTCCTTAATAATTTTTCTTTTAAATTAAACAAACTACACACAATTCAATATAAAATATTAAAAATCAAAAAAAAAAAAAATTATCAAATGGGGTTTAGACTTTCAGACTTCGTAATAAAATAAACAATTTACATTTAATAGAATGTTGCTCAATGCTATGTGTATTAACATTAATGTAGTACAAAAACTTTTAATTTTATGGAAAATGAAGTGCAGGGTAATTTCGTTATGAAAAAATCTACAAGTTTATTGAACTGTAATATCTGAATTTGGTTATTAATTTGTTCGGTAAATAAATTACTCACGAAAAGACCCTTCACATATAAAATATTATATATAATAAACGGCTCTTTGAGCACATTCATCAAGCACTGCTTGTACGTACATTCATCAAAACTACGAAGAACCATTGTACAAAGAGACCAAATATAATAATTACCAAAAAAAAAGAACAAATATAATATATATATATATATATATATATATATATATATATATACATCTATTAAACAAATTAAGGAATTCAAACAACTAAAGAGCTCCTTTATTGTTAAGTAAGCAAGACTTGTTTCTTTTCAATCATCTGCTTTTATATATACCCAGACCTTTGGCATCCACCAAAGGTTTTCATAGTCATATGTAGGCAAAATATATAAATCATATTAATTCCGACTAGAAGTAGTTCTAGTTTTGCAACTTTTCTCCTACCCTAAACTTTCTCTTTATATATATATATATATATATATATATACATATCAATTTTCAGTGAAACAATTAATAATAAAAATATATTTAAAGTTTGATATATCCAATTTTTTCAACTTTTGGAGGCTTGGAGCTACATGGCTTAATCGATCCCCATAATTAAATTTGACTACCAGACTGTATTTTATATGCAGAATCAAACATGATTAATTTTGTATATGTATTGAGATTAATTTGATCGACTAGGACCATAACAATTTTAGTATTGTTCTATAATTGGTGCAGTGGGACAAAATTATAAATTTTTATTACGTATTTAGTGCACACGGACTCAAACTAAATATTTTTGAAAAAATAAATATTCTATTTTATATTTTATGAAATATATATTTATATATATATATATATATATTATATTATAATTTATTAAGCCATTTTTTATTTTATAATATGTTAGTTGAAAGATTTTTTGTTTAAATTTTTAGTTACATTAATTATTTTTTGTAAAAAAAAAAAGTATAAAATATTTCCTATCAATTTTCTGTTTAAGGTAAAAAAATATACTTCGTTTCTTTCATATATATATATATATATATTTTCATTAAAATATCATAAATGCTTGTTTAACAATCAATTTATATAGCATTATAACATTATACATATAAATCCATAATATCATTACAAATAAAATAACAAATTTTAAATGTGATATTATATTAGTATATAAGTCATATTAATTAGATTTGAACTATACACTAATACAATCAATATAAAAATACACTGATAAATATAACTCTAACTGCATAACTTAATACAAAGCCATTGATGCGTTCATTCTTGAAGTATACATGTCTCAAAACATACTTAGGTGTTTGTGTAGTTTTAATACTTTTTTGCATTGGTGGGGACTTATTCAAATATCATTTTATATATCCCACATGCACAATTTCAGCTTCTTCAATTGTAGCATAAGATTGATATAAATTATTTTTAAACCTATTAACTTGTTCTTGACATTTAGGTAGGCTTGGTAAAATCCCACCCAACCCGTTAATTACACTAACCCACCCGTTTTTGCGGGTTAGGTCGGCCTTATTGGGTTGGGTTATTAACGGGTCAACCAGTTAGATTACGGGCTAATAACGGGTGAACCCGCGAAACCCTTTAAGAACCCGTTAATGAAAGGTAATTTTGTAATTTTACAAAAATATAATTTATTATTATTAAATTTAATTAAAGGGTTTGGCTGATTGGCTCTCCTCTCCTCTCTCTGTCCTTCTCAATTTCTTCGTCGTCTTTGTCCATTGTAAAAGCAGAAAAGTGAAAAGCTCCTTCAAATCATCTACCTCCATTATTATCTCCAACTCCAAGTCTCCAACACTCCCTTTCCTATTGTGTGGCTAAGAATTTTGTCGTCGTCTTCCCAGTGCCTGACGAGCTCAATCCTCTCCAAACCCTATTTTCCACTTTTGTTTGTCATTTTTCTAGGTGGGTTTTGTTCAAACTCTCAAATTCAACAAGCTTAAAAGACAATGTATAAAAGCCGAGTCATGTATGTATTATAAAACAATATATATATTATAATACAATATATATTATAATTTCATTTATGTTTTTGTAAGCTTGGCCATTGTCATTTTAAAAGCTAAGTCTATTTGAGTACTAGTCTTGTACTGATAATCATTTATTAAGTTTCTAGAATTCACATTACTTTATTTAATTGTTCAAAATTGATTTTTTTTTTCTTTTTTTTTTTTAGCTGAGATCAAACAGCTTTAAATCAAGTGATCTTCAGTAATCTTAAACCGATAGAGTTTATTTACAACTGTTTATAGTACAACACAATTTTTGTTATTTTCTTCTCGTGTGGTGCCTAGATTTCATATATGGTTTATGCATTATGTTTATTTTTGGGCTTTTTGTTTCTTTAAATTTATTTATGCAAACTGCCTATTTTAAACTTGCGATGGATAGTATTGATCATATGGAGGTTACAATAGAATTGCAGCAAATTCCATTGCTAGATATCATGATACGAGACAGATGTATAGACGTAGAAGAAAATCCAACAAGGAAAAAGCTAAGTGCATGTAGGTAAAACTCAAAACTTAGATCACCTGGTTGGACTTTATTTGAGATAATTCCTTATCCGAGGATAAGAAAAACGCTAAGTGCAAACAATGTGGAATAGTATATATATGTGATAGTAGTCATGGAACAGGAAATATGTTGAATCACATGCAAACTTGTCCTAAGAAACGAGATGGTGATGTTAAACAAATGCTTTTAGGCTTAGCTCATTCTAAAGGGAATATTTCGGTGAAATCCTCGCATTTCAATTTAGATGTATTTAGAAATTTGGTGGTAGAGATAATTGTTAAGCATGATTTGCCTTTTAGTTTTGCTGAATATGAGGGTGTAAAGGCAATATTTTCCTATATTTCTATGGATTTGAAGCTACCTTGTAGGAATACTGTTAAGGCATCCATTTTGAAAATGTATAAAACTGAAAAAGAAAAACTTCAAAGTTTGTTAAACTCGATTGAAGGAAGGATTTGTTTGACTTCTGATTTGTAGACATCTATATCTACTGATGGATATCTTACTCTCACTGCTCATTTTGTTGATCAAGAATGGAGGTTGCAAAAAAGAATTTTAAACTTTACTCACATGCCTCCACCACACTCAAGTGTTGCATTGTCTGAAAAAATTAATTCATTGCTTAATAATTGGGGGATTGAGAAGAAGCTGTTTTCTATTACTTTAGACAATGCTTCGGTCAATGATTGTTTTGTTGAAATTTTGAAGAATCAATTGAACTTTAGAGGTAATCTTTTATTGAATGGTCAATTTTTCCATATTCGTTGTTGTGCACATATTTTGAATTTGATAATCCAAAATGGACTAAGAGAAGTTGATGAATCAGTTTTAAAAATTAGAAATTGCATCAAATACATTAAAGGTTCATCAAGTAGGAAGCAAAAGTTCTTTGATTGTGTTGAACAAGTTGGGATAGTGGGTAACAAGAAAGGTTTGAGACAAGATGTGCCCACAAGATGGAATTCAATTTATTTGATGCTTGAGAGTGCACTTTTCTATCGTCGAGCACTTATTAATTTAGGATTATCCGATCCTAGTTTTAATTGCTATCCATCTCCGAAGAGTGGGATAAAATTGAAAAGATTTCTAAATTTTGGGGTATTTTTATGAAGTGGCATGTTTATTTTCTGGAACAAAGTATCCCACATCAAACTTATTCTTTCCCAAAGTGTTCGTAATTGAACACGGTATTAAATCACCATTGGAGGAAATGACTTTTGAGGAAAATGGGAACTTATATGAGCTTGAAGTTTGACAAATATTGGTCGAATATAGTTTGATCCTCGCAATTGCAATTATATTAGATCCTCGATACAAAATTCAATTTGTTGAGTGGGCTTATACAAAACTTCATGGTAAAGATTCTATTGAATTTAACCGTGTTCATAGCACATTGTTTTCACTGTTTGATGTGTATATAGAACATTTCTCTCATCTTGTCAATTCAAGTTCCACTGTAAATGAGAGATCTAGACAAATGGAAAGTGATAATCTCATTTTTGAGGTAAAAATAATTTCTTCTAACTAAATTGTTTAAATACTAATCTTTTAAATTGATAAACTTTTAATTACATATATATATATATATATATATATATATATATATATATTTTATGTAATGCAGGATTTTGATCTTTCCTATGGTGAAGGAATTTCAAGAAAAAAAAATGATCTTGAAAAATATATTGATGAGGAAAGGCTAGATAGAAGACAAGAATTGGATGTTCTTGGTTGGTGGAAAACATCACAATTTCGTTATCCTATTCTGTCTCATATGGCTCGTGATGTGTTAACTGTTCATGTTTCAACAGTTGCTTCTGAATCTGCATTTAGCATTGGTGGTCGAGTGTTGGATCAATATCGTAGCTTGTTATTGTCTGAAAAAGTGCAAGCTTTACTTTGTACAAGAGATTGGCTTTTTGGCAAAGCAGGTAAATTATACATCTAATGTTTACTTTTAACAGTTAAAAATAAGTGTTCATGTCTTATTTAAAATTGTAGTCATTGTTTTAATTATTTTTTTCTTACTTAGTTCAAGATATGGAAACAACAAATATAGAGGAACTTATCAAGATATATTCAAGATAAATGTTGGAGAATCTATATCCGGACAATACTCAAATACAGTTTATGTAGATGACTAAAAAGGTAGAAATATATATATAATTATTAATATATGTATGTTATTTATTATTTTATTACCCTCTAACATATTGAATGACTTTGTAATATATTAAATATAGATAGATTGAGAATTTGAGACTTGAGTGATAAACTGACAAATGACAATGTGTTTGTAGTATTTATGATTTAAAAATTATATATATTTTTTTGTCCAACACAGGAAGAAGATTTGTATTTGGAAAATGCATACTACTAAGAGATGAAAGATGCTGGTTTCTTCAACTATGATTGGGACTAATGTGATAATCACCTTAAGATCAGAGATGAAAGATGCTGGTTTCTTCAACTATGATTGGGACTAATGTGATAATCACCTTAAGATCACAAACAATGTGCTCATCACACTTGACACTTATTGTAGATAAAATATAAATATTTTACTTTATGGTTAATATTTATATTTTTCCAAATGTTTGTATGATGTTTTTGGATTATATTATACTTTTGTTATACAGCTTTGAGTCTCAGTTCTTGGGTTTTCAAGGTTATACAATCACAGTGTAGGACATAATCCTATTTTGCATTAGAAAATTAAACTTATAATTGTATACGTGCTATCACAAATGAAATTAATCAAAACTTTGACATATTAATGACATTATGGTGGGTCAAGTTAAAAAAATGGACCTTCATCTTCCACTCCATGCATATCTAGTAAATTTTTAAACTAATTAAAAATCATAAAAATCAAATCTGAATTGTTTGATTAGTTTTAAAAACAAAACGAGAGGCCAACTAATATAAAAAAAGTAGAAATTTATTTCACAAAGCAAACACATAAATTCATTTCATAAAGCTTTTAAAAGAACAAGTCAGGTGCAATGTCAGGACCTTGACATTGGGCCTAACATGTTACCTGAAGCAGGCCCAGCAGTACCCATAAGCCCAATAAATGTCAGGCTCTTTGTCAAATTCAATTATAGACGCCTGACTTGTATTGTAAAGCTTTTAAAGACAAACCATGTCAGATGCAAAGTCAAATCTTATATCAAGCACCTGACATGCATTATAAACCTTCTTAGATAAACCCATGTGTATCAAGTGCCAGGTCAGATTCTATGTCAGGCGCTTGATTTGTTCACCTGACTTATTTTTTTTAATTATTATTTAATTTATTAATTTTAAATTAAATTTGTTAAAATTTTATTTTAATTTATGATGATTTTTTCTTTTATAAAACAATTAAAAAATTATTAAATTAATTAATTTATTTAACGGATTAGATAACGGGTTACACGATAATTTAATAAACGGATTCAAATTTATATATTTCAGCACAAAAGCTTAACGGGTTGGATTCGGATGAAGAAAATTTGACACGAACACGAAATCACACAACACAAACACGATACGACCCGACACGTTGCCATCCCTACATTTAGGTAAAGAAGAATAAATTTCAAGTTGCTTGCCCTTAAAATGCACAGTACATTACATAACTAAAACACCAAGTTAAGAATCCACAGTTGTAATTTCAACATCAAGAATCCACAGTACATTATAGAATTAAAACACCAAGTTAAGAATTCACAGCTGTGATTTCAACATCAAGAATCCACAGAAATTACCACCGCCACTAAAGAAGACAAAGTATGCTCTACTGCCAACCTTGACAGCCAGGACACAAGCTCCACAAGTTCTCTTTCCTACATTCTAAAACATCTAATTCACAAGAAAATACAGCATTTGATTTTTATTTAAAATTTGTTAAACACTATCATCCAAAATAATTGTTGGAATGTATGAAAGAAGTAACCTAAATATTAATTATGTAAAGAACCCTATTAATGCATCGGCCTACAAGTGAGGAAAATGTTGAAACTTGAAACTATACTAAATGATTATTTGCTAACTAATGAATCAGAAGAAGATATAAAAACTACATATAATTAGTGAATGAGAAGAAGATATACTAGCTATGCCTCAATGTATATAGGGAAAAATCTAACGTATAAAACTTATATCAAGCACAGTAATGTCAATTTTTCCACATGCATGTCAGCACAGTGTGAGAACTTCCAGCATTACATGAATTATAAAAGCTTTACCTCTTTCTCCAATTCATACATATATATATATATATATATATATAGGTGTGTATGTGTGTATAAAACAATAGCCATTAATGTCAAAGTAATGAAGGTTACTAGTACTTCTTCATGAAGTCAATATATATAAAGCTATTAATGCATATAAACGGACTAGAAAATATATGCACTACGGTACTGCAACTATATTATTTTTGTTTCCACACAAACTACAACAGACCACAAAAACCTATATCTACTGTCCGTGATAATCTTAAAGACTATATCACCTATTGTTAACCTTTCCAATGTGCATGACAAAGATATATCATAATGCACTGAATATAAAATGCCTAGACCTCTCAGCTGCAAGTATATATGTTTCATTTTCTTCCGAAGAATCAAAAACTTACAATTTCCCAAATAAGTTGTAAAACATATTAAAAAGCAATAAACAGATTAAAAAGCTATCCTATAAGGAAATCAAATCCACAAACTTAATATAATGAGTAGAACACATGTCAGATATGGTACACTTACGAGCCTCTTTGAGTATACAAAACCAAAACCTAATAAGAGGGCAAGGACCACCTATATATATGAACAAATATCATTTGGATTTTGGTTAAATAATATGACAGAAAGTTTCATAATTGGCAGATCAGGTTCATTACCTAAGTGGACCAATCCGGATTCTGGACAAGGATGGGGTTCCAGCCAAGCCTGGTGATCTTCTGACAGTTGAAATATGCAACTTAGGTCCCCTCCCTAGGGATGAATGGGGTTTCACAGCGATGTTTGACCATGAAAATGGAGAAGGTTTTCTAACTGATCATTTTCCTTATGCAACTAAAGCAATTTGGCATTTTGAAGGAATATATACCCATTCTCCTCACATACTAGGTGAATTCTCCAACCTATTTCCTTTTATTGAACCTCTTACAATAATGTTTCAAAAGTTCATAAACAATGGACTCTGAACTTGGAGTTTATACAACTATGCTTCTTATGACCACCAAAATTTAACATTGCTATAATTATAAGATATGGTTTGGCAGGAGTAAGATTTCCATGTTTAACTCACCCTGGAATAGTAGGAATAGCACCATCCACGGAACTCCTAAATATATGGAATGGGAGGGAAAAAGAACTTTAAGAGAATGGACTCCTTTCTCTAAAACAATGCGAAGTTCTGCATCAAAGACCCTTAGCCAACTTACCATCAACAAAAGGTTGTGTCCTTGGAAAGGTAATGCTTACTCGATACTAAAGAGGATTTAGGAACGGACCAAAATTATAGTACTCAAAAAACTCAAAAACCCTGCAGCACATTAGGATTTAGGAACAGACCGAATTAATTTCCCAGAGATAATGGTAATGGATTTCATAATAAGTAACTAATAATTTCATAAGCACTAATCCGTAAATTATACGTAACACACTATTGTCATGCATAGATCCAAGAGGGCACTCCAGAATGGGAGAAGATAGCTAGAGAAGCTACAAGAACAATACCCGGAAAAGAGAATGGAGGAAATTGTGACATCAAAAACCTGAATAGAGGTTCAAAAGTATACCTTCCAGTATTTGTGGAGGGAGCAAATCTGAGTACTGGTGATATGCACTTTTCTCAGAGTGATGGTGAAGTCGCATTCTGTGGAGCAATAGAGATGAGTGGCTTTCTGGAGCTCAAGTACTACATTTCACCTATTCTCCTACTTATGATTCTATAATCATATGAACCTTTAATTTTTGTTTTCTATTTAAATAAACTACCTCTCCTTGAGCATAATTGCCTTCCTCAATGATTTCTTTTACTTTGGAACTTATAAAACATGCAGACAATCTATATGACATGTATAACTAGCTATTTTCATATCTAAAGGTGATACAGATTAATGTCTACATACATTGTAATTATGACCAGGTGTGAAATTATAAGAGGAGAAATGAAAGAGTATCTGACACCAATGGGGCCAACTCTTCTACATGTGAACCCAATCTTTGAGATTGGCCCTGTGGAACCCAGATTCTCAGAATGGCTTGTATTTGAGGGCATCAACATTGATGAGAGTGGAAGGCAACACTACCTTTATGTCTCTATCGCTTACAAGTGTGTTGTTCTCAATGCCATTGACTACCTTTCTAAATTTGGATATTCCAAAGAACAGGTTTATTTATTCATTTTCATATCTCAGATATCTCTATATATAAACAACAGAGAAAAAGCACCTAAAAAACCACTTTGAAATTCACGTTAAAAATTTATTATCTTAGTGGATACTGATGGGTATGAGTGTCAGGTGTATCTTCTGTTGTCTTGCTGCCCCTGTGAGGGAAGAATTTCTGGAATAGTTGATTCCCCAAATGCTGTTGCAACTCTAGCAATCCCAACAGCTATCTTTTACCAGGTTGCTCATTTCTGTCCATTCTCCAACTATTCTACCACTTCTATGCACCCTGTCATACAAAAATCATTTTTGTCAATTCTCCAACTATTCTACACTTCTATGCACCCTTTCATACAACAAATCTCTACATTATTCCAACCATACCAAGTTGCTCATAAGTGGCTCGATCAGGTTATATTACTAAATATTCTTTCATAGATGTATGACACCTGTTTCCAACATTACAGATTCTATACATTCAAATATATATGTGCAAGATATTCATCCAAAAGCAAACAAGGTACCAGTTGGACCCTATCTACTGAGGAAACCGGACATCCTGAAATGTACTGATGATGGAAATTTGCCTACCACAAAGAATCCTAGCTCCACTGTTTAAGTCTTATGGAGAGTTATGCACGGTAAAGAAAAGCAGAAGACAATTCAGATCATATCTTCCATGTTAGACTCAGCACAAATACTTATGAGAATAAAAGGTGGAACTAAATTGTTACCGGATATCATCGGCTTTCTGAGTAAGCAATGCAAGCATACACCACATGTGACATAGACTATTACCTTATTATATGGAAAGTTTTGTACGCTTTCCTTTTAGCTTGTTCTTTGAATTTTATTTTCTAATCCAATCCTATCATCAACTACATGCCAAACCAGAGAATGCCTTGAATCTCTCTTCAGGATGCAATTTCTAAGAATATAGACTAACATGTCTAGGTAAACTAGCAGACCAAAAAATGTTCCTCTTAAATGTAAAGCCAGGCTGCCATATTCCAAAGCCATTAAATTTTATATGATGAATCAAATAATAAAAACAAGGGACAAATATCTTAAAATAGATCATAGCAACATGTCAAATGTTTAATTTTACCATAGATACATTTTAAGTTGGTCAACTCAAGGTTAATATTAGCAGTACTACTAAAAATTATGAAAGCTGCAAACATACTAGAAGGAAGAATGGATGCAAGGAATCAATGGACACTTATCCAAAGACTTTGACACAAAACTTCTGTTCTAATTTTCTATAATCTAACAATGTATACCAAAAAGAGGCACCAATGGACAATGGTGCACTTAGTAATATATTGATAGTGTTCGATGGTGTTGAAGAGATGGAAATTGAATGCCAAAAGACCAAAGCCAAAGGTCCAACTCCACACTAAGCACCTGAGTAAAGATTTCATATGATTCAAATAATTAGGTTAAGAATAAACATATTTAAAAAAAACAAAAAAACAAAAAAAGATAGAGAGAGAAGAAAGAAGAAGAAGAATTGGGAAGAGGAAAACGTTGAGAAAGCAGAGGGAGAAAGATTGTATGTAGTTTCTAAGAAAAGGACATAAGGATGCAGATTATTCAGCTTTACCTGCTTCCCTGACTTTATACTGATCAACTCCTTCATTTTTTCGACAGCATATATGGAGCAAGCCCGAAGCTCAATTTCCTCCTCACTGCCTGAAACTATCTCACTATTAGCTTCAATCAGCTTGACAAGGTTTGAAGTATATTTTAGCACACCAAGCTGCTGAAGAACAGCCGGAACAATGTAGTCCGCCATAATAGTGATTGAGCCAATGTCATTAAATTCTCCATATCCTTGGCCCTGGAATGCACCCCACAAGTCTGCAGCAAAAATCTGTGCTCTTTTATACAAGAACACCTGGTGTCCTTTGTATACTGAGTGATCCCGAAAGCCTAGAAGATTTTAATTAATGGAAGTCAACATACTAGTTTCCTTGGCACATAACCCATAGGAACTTCTTATGCAATTATCTAATAAGTTTTCATGCGTAAAAAATTAGTTCTTGTAATGTAAAATCTTAAACCAAAGATACCAGGAAAGTGACGAGTGATCAGAGCTACAAGCTTAATAGCTGATTTCCCACACGCTTCCACAATATTAAATGCTTTGCCATTGAAACTTCTCTCCAGTTCAAACCCAACCTATGCAATTCTAAATAATTAGTTTTTGATTGAGGGTTGAAGAAATATAACATTAAGTGGAGAAAGTCAAAATGCAAGAAACAAACATGTAATGATTAATTTAGACTTCAAACAAGTGTAAAGGTAAATATTACCTCATGCAACAATCGAATTCGTTCGTCCTCCAAAGGAAGTGGCCTAGGCCAGTTCAATAGCTCACGTAATTGTGGACCTTGCAGAATGGATGGATCTTATCAATTTATCACCTTAGGTGGATTACACAAGTCCAAAATCATACATTCAAAGACAAGTGTGAAGCAAAGGTTTCCAGGAAGAACACAAATAATGGTTTATGGTAAAATATCTAACTGTGATATCCACATCCCTAATTTGAGTTTAAATTTCTCAAATAGCATTTTATGAAGAAAGTCTGCTTATTGAGAATTCAAACACATTTCAAATTGAAATCAGATCAAATACTCATTTTAAAACAATCTAGCCTTAGATCCAGTAGATTTAAAAGTTCATTTTACTATTGGGATTTTGGACAGGACAGACTCCATTTGCAAACTGAGAAGCCTTTTCTCCCTTTAATCTCTAATATGGTTGTACATTTAACATATTGAACCAGCAAACAATTCAGTCCCTAACTATATATTTTATTAATTGTAGCTAAATAGCCACTTATTCCAGTTGTGAGTTATATTCAGGTATCAAGGAATGAGTGCTTAGTTAGTACAGGCTTCAAGTTAGACATAAAAGAACACAGTTTTGAAGCTCAATCTTTATTCCAAATTTAAATTTCTAATAATGGAGAAAGAAAGAAACTCTTAATATATACAATGTGTGTGAGAGAAAATAAAGAGTGACTAGAAAATCCAAATACCAGTGTACTTCTGCAAGCGATCAGCATCAAAAGCTGATTTATCATTCAGTAAAGCTGCCTTCAGCCCCGACGCTAAATGATCATAACTTAAATCCTTATCTACGTACAAGCAACAGAAAGGATAAAAAGCAGAACAGAAAAAGAACATTAACATTTTAGTGTGACAGAATAAAGAAGTTGTAGAACAATAACGATAATCTATGAAATTTTAATGTTCAGTTCAATATTAGTATGAGTTCACTTAAGTAGGAGTAACCAAAAATAATTTTATAAAGCAAAATATTCCAAAGCTATCTATTTGACTAAATAATGCTCCAGCAGATAATTGGAGACTACCTTTCAGTACCAGGAACAACATATTGAATTAGTACATAATGTGCCAAGATATACTTCACGACTGCTAATTCCTTCAATGTCTATATACAGCTTAAAGACAATACTATATATAAGCAAATTAATGAGGTAAACCTGATTCAAATGAAAAGGACTGCAACCAAAGAGCTTCAAGGCCCTTATTTCAATTAAAGAAGAAAACACTCTCAGAGATATTACAAACTAAAGTATGAAAATATTACTCAAAATCTGAGCAGCTCTGCTGCCATGCCTGAGATATAAACTCATGGAAACCAAAGCAACAGAACTTTACAAAACCATAAAGTAGAAGGCAATTAAACAGAGTCGTTTAGAACTTATTAAAACAAAGGAAATAGCATAAGCAATTAAATGGTGAGTTAGTTGCCACATGGACTAGGATGCCACTGCATCACAAATCTTTAGACAAATTAAGTGCTAGACATGTCTGATGTCCAAGGAAAATTTAGTAATTAATACAAAATGAAAATGCATAAGAGCATCTCCAAGGGACTATTTGTCATTTTTTCTTTACTTTAGAGAGTTAACCTTAGAAAATTTACTTCAATAGACTTTTTATTTTAACTTTTATATTTGAAGAGTAGGTTTGACTCTCCAACATTTGAAGAGCCAAACTCACTTTCTAATTATATGCTAAATAATAAATGCATTTTCTATTTAATATTGCACAATTTTTAATGATTAATTTAAATTTAACTTTACAAGATTATTCTAAATATTTTTATTCTTGTTTTGTAAAAAGAAGGGTAAATAAGTAAAAATCAAATTAGTCAAAAAGACTAAATAATAAAAAGCATTATTGGAGTTGTTTATATAATTTAACTCTCTAATATAAAAATGCTCTTTATGCACAAAAAATATATATATATGCTCTTTGATTTAAATAACATTGTTGGAGATGCTCTAATGAGAGTGCCAGGGAAAATAAAATAGCATAAGGCTTCGTATTAAACCATTAATATCCTCTTGAAAGATAAATAAAAAAAAAAAAGGAAAAACACAGCATACCAGGCCAAAAGCAGAAATTCAAAGCGTCCAAAACCAGCAAATACTGAACGGTGAGGGGGCCATTGTCAAAATAATGGATCCCTTCGAAATCCCAATTGACCCTCGGAATTGAGTTGATAGTCTCCACGACCTTCTCAATCCCTGCACTCACATAATCAAATTCAAACCAACGCCAAAACTAAAGAGACACTCATTCAGCAAAAGTATCAATGCCGCATTGTGCAAAGTGCACCAAACTATCATACTTTACACAAAACGAACCTGAAGAGTCCACGAAAACGTGTGAAGAATGCTTAGCGACCCAAGCAGAGCTTGCCCTAACATCGTCCATGGCGTCCTTCACAATGAAAATCCCCAGCAGCCTCCACGAGCTGTGTTCCAACCCTAAAACTTAACCAAGCGATTAATGTTATACACACGTGTATGTATATATATGACAAGAAGGTAAGAGTGACTGCGAACCACCCGACCACAGTTTTATCAACAATTTTCTTCCTTTCGAAGTTTCCCGCTTTTGTTTGCTGCTTCTTTTATTAGTTCTTGCTCTCTGACTCTGTGTTTTGTTATTTTTAATGATTAAAAAGAAAAAATGAAAAGAAGATATTCTTTTACAAAATAACAGTCTGTACCACCACTACAAAAACGTAGTTCGACGACGGCAATGTACCGTCGCCTTTCAAGGCGTCGCGAATACCCAAAAACATTATTTTGTTGTAATATAATAAAATACTATTTTATTATATTATTAATATAATAAAATAGTATTTTATTATTTGTATTTAATGAGCCAAATGCCTTCGTGGCTGCCCTGTTCAAACCAGAAAGGAAAACTCAAATTCAAAACACTGTCAATTAAAATTTCCATTTACTCTGCTTAATTCCAATTCAATCTACACCCAGACCACAAACACACTCGCTCGCAAATACTAAGCTTTTCATCTTCTTTATATATTTTTTCCATAAATACCCTTACCTTTGCTACAAATAACAGGAAAAAAATTACTAGTCTAGAGAAGGAGAGAAAAATAGACTAGAAACAATATTAGAATATCAAAAGAAAGAAAACCCCAAAACAGATCTCCTAAGTGAAATCATATACAGGCCGTTGTTCATCATCTACGCAATTGAAGACCACAAATAAATGATCTAAGAACTTAAAACCAACTTCATCATAATTGAATTTAATATCATATTGTGAGAAACAAACACCAAAATAATTATAAAAATAATATTTAGGTCATAAAAGATTGAGAATAATACCGGCGACGACGTGGTTGAGAGCGATGCCGATGTTAGATAGGGCTTGCTGAACAGATGCGGGGATGCGATTGGTATCGCCGTGGGAAGAGATGGAGACGGGGCCACAATAGTTGATCTTCACAAGGGCGGAGCTGATGTTCGGAGCTGACGTTCTGAGCGATGGTGTGGCGGAGCTGACAGTTTTCTATGTCCCACCACACCGACGTCTTTGCCCCAAACTACTGCGGGTCCGCTAAGCTTACTCAAGCCGAGGCTGTGTCTGTGATTGCAGTGTTGATGCTGCTGCTTATGGTCAAATCTCCACCCACGCTGGCTTTCGCTTCGCCAAAATTCAAAAGCCCCCTTCAAAAGTTTTCAGATCTGGTCTAGAGAAGAGAAAAGAAGAGGGAGAAGAAAAGAAAAGAGAAAGAAAAAGAAAAGGGACCCACGCCCCTGATAGGACTTTTAGGGACTCTCACATGTGCTGACCGTCGCCAGCAAGCCGTATCGCTCCCATCTTCCCCGTTCTACTTCTCATTCTACCCCTCATCTTTTCCCAAAATGGCGAATTCGTAAGATTCGCAGAGGGAGGAAAGCGACGAATCCACATCACCGACGACGTCGTCGACAACGAGGAGGACGATGCTTGGAAAGAATGGGGCAAAAGAAATCCACACCTTCTTCGGATTTCGACCTGCCGCCGAGCGATTTGTCGAAAATGAAGCTGTCGGAGATCCAGTCCGAGATGATGAAGCGCCATTCTGGGCCTGTTTTCGGGTTTGTCAAGCTCCGATTGGGTGTCAAACGGACTCAGGTAAAAACCAATTACGCTTTTCTACGTGCCCTTTTGGCTATTTAGTGGGTTTCGAGTTAGAATCTGAAAATCTGTTGCAAAATCATGCTTGTTTGTTGCTGGATTTTTCTGGGTTATTTTTTCAGCTTTTCCTTTCTGTAATTTCTGTAGGGTGCGATTCGCAGGCAGAAATGTAAAAAGTAATCGAATTTGATAGTTGATGGATAATCAAAAAAATGAGATATGAACAAGAATGTAAGTTAGAGGACTATTGGTTAGTAGACATTTTTTTTTATCATTGATTTAATTTGTATCGAGAGGAATAATTTTGAATTGATACTAAAAATTAGAACTTTGATGGTTTATGTTAAAACTCACTGATGATTTTTGCAACAAAACAAGAATTGTCTGGGCTTTGTAACCCCTATATAAGTAATTTTTTGGCTTTTTGTTTAGGTATAGAACATAAATTGGAAGCTGAGACTCAATTATTATTATTTTTTCTTTAGTACTTGTTTTGGTCTTTTTTTTGTCTTTGGTTTTAGATGCTTAGGGTTGATGCTGATGCTTTGAAAAATTTTCATTCATAGACAATACTTCTCAATCATAGACAATGCTATGGAGGTATTTGACATGGTCTGAACTGGATTGTAGAATTCTAAATTATTTTATGTCTCTCTCTGGCACTGCCAGGATGTGGTAGCTGAGACTGCTATGAAATGGACAAAGGTTCTAAGAACTGGAGCTATTGAGGCAAAGTTTATGGGCCTTGATCTTACCACAATCATGTTCAACATGGAAAATGGCCAAAACATAGCTGAGGTTTGCTTTCTTAATTAATTTTTCTTTTCTCTCTTTTATATTTATATTAAACGTGTCTGTGTCTGTGCATGTGTGTGTGTTTGTGCATATTTTCTGGGATGGGTTACTGGGAATAGGAGCGAAGATACTAATTCTTTTCATGAAGCAAATACATAGTTGAGGTTTGCTTTCTTAAATTCAACTTTTTTTCTCTCTCTTTCATGTTATGTTTGTCTTTTTATATATATACATTTGTGTTTGTGTTTACTGTAAAAGGGTACTGGGAAATAGGATTGAAGATATAATTCTTTTCATGGTTTTAAGTTCTGAATGCAAAATCTTTGTCTCATTAGAGCCCAGTATTATTGAATGCAAGTTAACCATAGTGCATTTCTCTCATTCTAATTAAAATCTTTGACTGTCAAATATGCTCAAAAAATAAAAATCAAATCAAATCAACTCGACTGAAAAGACGCTTCTTACAGTACGAGAATCCATTTGGGATCTACCAAAAAAAAGAGAATCCATTTCTGTGATTATTTTCATACTAAAATAATGAAAATAATAATATAATTGTTTAATTATTTAAATATTTAAAGCTTAGTTAAAAATTTTAAAAATTACGCAATTAACTATGGGGACGCATAAAATCTGAAAAATTAGATCATCTCCAAGAGAAATAAGCTGAAATTGGAAAATCAATGATTAATTAATTCAAACTTATGTAAGATTTAGTTAAAGAAAACAATTTGTAATTGAAAGAAAAAATTTGTGGGTGTAGTAAATCCAATTTTGGACAAATTTGTAGAGTAAAATATTAGAGAGATTAAAAAAAACGGTGGATAGAAATTAAAGAGATAAAGGTGAGCAAATAAATATTTTTAATTCAAATAAAGGAAGAAAATAGGCATTCCTCCCTATTATTAGGAGTATATTACAGCCCTACATTTTCACCTCTGTTATTTCAAATATTACTTTAAATTTAGATAATAATTATTTTACAATTATTTAATTATCTTTATCTATTTCAGTTTAATATCCATATATCTGTGTTGATTATCTAACTAGCAAATAAGTACAATTTTTTTTGATAACATAAACTAAACAAGTAATAGCTAGCATTGAAGAAGTGAACCATGAATGCATGTTCTTGTATTCAAGGCCACTGAATTGTATTTCCAAAAAGCCCACTTGGTTGGCAACTAAAGAAAAAGTATATGGGGTAATTGGTGGAAAAAATACCTTCCATCTAAGCACAGTTGCTGTCAAAATTAAATGTTTCTGACTTAGTTGAGCTAATAGTGAAAATTAATTTAAAAAAAGAAAAAGAAAAAGAAAAGGAAAAAGAAAAGAAGAATAAAAGAAGAAGAAGCTTGTTACTTGAAGCCTGGGTTGGTGGTTTGCGGTTCATAGTGACACAGCACATGCGTGAACTTCCAACAAGTAACAAGAATCAATCTTTCATGCTTAAAGCAGAGGTTCTTTATGTGGAAAATGCTAAAAATCATTCATTCAGTATCCGTTTGATGAAATAACAGAGTGAATTATATTAATTTCTCACATTTTTATTAAGAAAAATAAAAATTCAACCAACAGAAGAGGTGTTTGAAAATATGATCAGAACCAAATAAATTTGGCTGAAGAGTGAAAATCTTCGTTTTACTGTTTGAGAATTTATTTCTGAAATATGTTAAATCTTGCATACTTAAAAATTTGTACATGATCAGAACTCTCTTTTGACAGCAGAGTGCTTCTTAGTACTAATTAGTAGTAAGATAAAATTGGAAAATTGCATTCCGAATAATTGGTGGTTAAACTTCATAATGCAATTGTATATGGATTGAGCACCTTAATCATTATTATTATTTGTTACTGTATTTGGAAAGCAAAACTTATGTCAATTGGCTTAGAATTAGAAGTTAATAGATTCAAATTAACTTTTGTCATATCAAGTGCTATTCGATTCATAGGCAGCTAATTAGCTAATTTTGGTGTATTAAAATCGTCCACAAAGTGTTTTTTTATCAAACAATAAAACTTTTTATAAAAAAAGCAACCACTTAAAGTACTTTATTATTATTATTATTTTCAAAAAGGTGATTTAGTATTTTTTTTGGCAAATATATTTTAAAATGCTTTTTCATATGTATAAACATTATAATATCGAATCAGAAAAATGATTCAACTTCTGTTTGTGTGTGTTTGATATAGCAAATAATAATTTAGAATCAAGATTACTTAGGAAGACATACAATTATATCAGCTTATGGGATTAGATTGCATTTATAACGACTCAAAACTAAGAAGGATCATTTTGCAAGGAGAGTTTCATTCATTAAACAATATAATACAAATATAAATAAATAAATAAATAAATATATATATATATATATATATAGACACGCAGATTCTTTAAACAAATTAAATAAATCAAACATCCAGAGAGGTCCTTTATTATTAAGTATGCACTTGCTGCTTCTTTTCGTCATCTGCTTTTACACACAGGACTTTTGGCATGTACCTGCTTTCATAGTCATCAGTTTTCTGAGAAATAATAGAAATAGGCAAGGTACTAAAATCTTAATTTGAGCTGTATGCTTCATCGCTGCTCAATCTTTCGTGCCTCAGTTTTTCCTAATCAAATCATATACACGTACAACCCTTAGGAATATATATACACAAACATATTTGTGTGTGTGTTATTACATGTTTAATTTCATAATTAAAAATGTATATATGTATATGTTTAATAAAAATGGGGTTGGGTAGGTGTACCTTGAGAAGAAAATTGTGATGTATGGTGGCATTAAGGTCCCCACGCCAGTTTTCCCTATCTGGTGGTAGGAGGTCTTCATCCTTAACCTGTTTAAGCTTATTCGCCGTCCCCGCAGTCGACGCTTCTCTAACAAATGTCTCAAAATTTGGACACCCTCTCATCACTAAATTTTCCTGAGACGGGAACTGAAAAGCGTAAGGTTCATAGCAGAAACACGAGAGCTTTTCCATTCTTTAGAGCGAAATAGATCTTACAACAAAACCATTCTCCTTCCTCGATGCAATTGATACAGCAACGTCGCGTACAGCATCGTGCAACGTGACACACTCTAGTAGTTTATCATTATCTGTTAGTAGAAAACATCTTTTCAAAGTCTGAACAAGTGAATGGACTCTACTTCTCTCTTCTGCCATCGTATCAACACCTTGAAACAATCTTAATCCTTTCCCATATCTAACCAAAGTTTCAATAGGAATATCATAGTCTTCTGGAAACAAGCAACATAGCAAAAACATTTCTTGGCTTCTTCGCTTCTCAAGATATTGAAACTTAGTTCAATACTCTTGTACATTTTTATCCAATCCCGATATATTCTCTGATATCGACCTTCGAAGTTGAAAAGCGCTTCTTTCCATTCATCCCTGCCTCTATTTTTAGTGCACTTCCAACAGTGACAATAGCCACAGGTAAACCTCTACACTCCTTACAATTTGTTCCGCAATGGGATGTAGATAAGAAGTGTTAATGGACGTCCCCGCCACCTCTTCGAAAAGATTCCAACCTTCATCTTCTGACAAGACTTCAATAGTGAAAGTCTTCTGGCTTTCCATTTGGCTGCAGGCTTCTTCACGTCGCGATGTCAACAAAATCGTACATCTTAGGTGTTCGCTCTTATTGGGGATGCCTATGTCCTGCAAATCAAATTTGTCCTATATGTCATCTATTACAATAAGTATTCTTCCATTAATGCCTTTTATTCTGTTATGTAGCTCGCCTGCTCTTCTTGTTGCACTCTCCGTATGAAATGTCAAACCCAAGGGATCCGCAATCTCCCCTTGGATTTTCATTACATTTGGAGTTTGGGAAGCAATAGCTATAGCAACCTCGCTGAAGAGTTTCTCTTCTTTAGCCCTTCGAGCTACTTTTTGCCATCGCTTCCCTATGCCCCCATGCCGCAGATGGCAATGACATGCATATTCTCGCCCCTTAGAGTCTCCATCAGTTGATCCATAATTTTGGTTCTCGAAGTTAAAGGATTTCATGGATGATGGTAATGTGTACACAATGGTTGGCAGGGTGGGAAATTATACCAAAGTTTCCTTCTTGTAGGAGCTTCAGAACCACCTCAATGCTTTTCATAGCTTTTCGTCCCAACGAATATCGCTGCTTAAAGTCGGGCACCATCCATTTAAGCACATTGTGTTTATGTTCACATCTTCTTTCAAAAACCTCTAACTCATTCACAACTCGTCCTTCAAATCCATGTTGTAATTTCGTGCAAGATGATTTCTCGAGTTTCCAATGGCCGATCCATCAACCTTTGAATCCCAGCTCTCTTGTCCTTCACCTTCTCGCCTGCAAGAACTCGAACGTTGCCCTGGTAGAAAATCAAGTATCCAAGTTGTCTCCCGTAGGTTCCACCAAGAGTTCTCCGATTTTTGATATGATCGACGTAATGATATCCATTTTGTTTCAATTGGCTCGACCTAATGATTAAATTGGTATTGTTATGAGTACTTTTTTGGAAGAAAGTAGATTGCATAAGCACAAAAGAAGACCCAAAATGGGTTACAGAAAGAAAGGCCCCGCCGTGCACAATTTGATCCAAAATACAAGGAGGGAGCTCCATTAGAGAGAACTCATCAATACTAAACACACGATTATTCAACAGAGAAAATTTGGCAACCAAATCGCTAAAACATTGCCTCTTCGCCTCCTCCAGTTCACTTGCCAACCTTCCCGAATGAAACATTGGCGTCTCGCATAAAAGGTGATAAGAGTACCACCTGAGATTTGCTCTGGAGTTGATTATTCTCGCAACCTCTTTTGCATCGGCTTTCCCATTCCACTTTCCTCCCAAATTCCACAATTTCCAGATATGCCGCTGCTTAAGGCTTCCACCTCCGCATCAAAAAGGGGAATTACACATAAAAAGAAGCAAGGAATAAAATACGCCTTGATCATCTCTAACAACCACAGTACGTGCGATTAGTTTCAACTAAGGCAGATCTATATTAACTTTAATAAAATCCTCGTGGGGCACCACGCCTTAGAACCAACCTCCTCAAAGACACCCTTTAATCGCTTCTTCATTTCCTTATCTTTTGCATTTGTGAATTCCTCTATTGAACGGTTAAGACCCCTAATGATTTGATAGAGATTGATAACTACTTCAAAAAGAACTCACATCTAGCTTTCCAGATGGCATAAAATAGGTTGGCCCCAAACAAGAACCCTTCAACGCTGTCCATTCCTTCCATTGTTACGCTACGGAAGGTTCCACAAACCTCTTCACTAGCTCTCCGGTTATTGACTCTTCATGATCTACCCAGATCCCTATTTACTTCCAAATGCGATCAATCGCTTAAATGACATTCTTTGAATATATGGAGACGAAGTTTCCACTTCAAGACCACAAAACAAACACGAGGTATCCCTCCACCTAGTCTCGAAGTTACTAGATCCCCGTGGGTATAACATTGCTCATTATCCTCTATAAATGGAGTTTTAGTCTCTCATGGATATCGTGACTTCCATAGGTGCTTCCGTAAAGTGGTCAAGATCTCTCCACTCTATTCTTTATTAGCTCCTTGCAATCGAGAACGTTGTGTACCATCCCCCTGGCCCATAGTAACCTATCCATGCATGTATCGTGGGCTAAACGATTCTTAGAATAGCTTCACCAAAGCAGCTCACAAATACTTCAATGCATCTTCATTCCATTCCATCCCATTTTCCATCCGTAGTAGTCGCTACGGCCCAAACATTCTCATCTATATCCTTTCAACAGTAGACAATTTGGTAGCCATGGAATCCAAGTGGTCCCTCCATGGATTAACCGTTAAGCCATCCCCAACTTTATAACACGAGGCGGCGCTGATGATATGTCTTATGGACAGTAATCCTCCGTGCTCTGAGTCCCCTCTTTAGTTAATACTCAAAAAGGACGAAGTTCTTCAAATACTTAGCTTGGAACACTCTAACCCATAGGTCGCCACTCCCTCAGCCATGTTCCACCCAAGTTTAGATAGCATAGCTAAATTTGCATCCCCGAAACGCCGAAACCCCAAGTCTCCCGCTTCGAGTACAAGTCCGCCCAAGCTTTCAAATAAGAAGATATCTTCTTTTTTTTTCTTCCCCACCAAAATTCTTCACCATAAGTCCATAATGGCAAGTAGCTTAGGCCGGAGAAAGGTGGACAGAGTACATATTGCCCGACAACTAATCGGATAAGAGTCGATTTACCGCTTTAGACAATAACTAACTCACACCCTTCTAGGTGTTGTTGAACTCTTTCTTTAATTTTGTTAAAATTCGAGACCTCTTTCTATCTAAAATGAGAATGTTTCCCAAATATATAGCATCGGTTCCCATAGCTTTGAACCCTAGTATACTTTTGATTTTCCTTCTTTGTTGTGTATCCAACCTGGGGCGAGCAAACTTGACTTTTCCGTGCGTCTTTGCCTCGACCTACCAACGTAAGTATTTAAAACATTCCTCAGGTTCTAAAGACCTTCTTCATCGGCTTCAAGCTAAGAGAATATCATCCGTGATGAATGCAGATGTAGATGAGAGCCTCTACTTATTTTAACCCCTTTTACTTATCCTGTGTTCGTGATGATGAATAAGCCGAGATAGTAATTTTGCACACATGATAAAGAGATACGGGAGAGGGTCTCCACGCAATCCACGCCTTAGTTTGAACTCCCATACGTGCTACTATTCAACAAAAGTTTATAACTGATCAACTCACACAACTAAAAATCATTTGTCTAATCTTGTTAGAAAATCCCCACTCTCAAAGACCAAGTCTAGGAAGCTCCATTCAAGACAATCATGCCTTCTTTAGGTCTATCTTTGCAAGCATAAACCCTTTCTTCCCTTTATGCTTTTCACAAGATGAACAAATTTCGTGTAAAATTGAAGTTTTCTCATGATCCATCTACCTTTTATAAAAGCATATCTGATTGAGCTATCACCCATCTAAATGTTTCCCCGAAATTGGTGATGGATGATTCTTGGCACCACTGTAAGATACATTATAAAGACCGATGCGTCCAATGGTTGAAATTCAAGCCCCTAATTTTTGGGAATGAGAACAATAAGAGTCTTATTTATTAATACCGCACTGCCACGTAAAAAGCATTCTTGGACAAAACCGGTTACTGAGCTCCCATAATATGCCGAATTCTCATAAGCTCCCTAAAACCTGCTCGGTCCCGACTCTTCAACGGATGGATCTCCCACACCGTTTCCCTTCCGGGCGGATCTTTGTTAAAACTCGGTTATCCATTTCATTTATACACCAGGATCAGTCCTCGTAGTTTCCTCAAGAATCGAATTTTCGCTTCATACAACTTCAATTCTTGGATAAAGTAGTCCCCAATGTCGCCTCTTTGTTAGCCACCGCCCCCATCTTAATCCTTTCAATAATTCCGCTTCCTTCTAATTAACGTCAAGTGTGGAAGAATTTTGTATTCATATCCCTCGAGATAGCCAAAGTTCTCTCGACTGCTTCAAGATGTTCGCCTCCATTATTACCCCTCATGTCTAGCAATCGCCACCTCTCCCCGAAAGTCTTCCTCTGCTAAACCACCTTAGCTCCTCTTCCGTTTATCTATGTTCAGTATGGACATGCCCGAAATGGTCCTTATTCCATCTTTTCGGGCCTTCAAGTAATGTGAAGCTTTGTGGTTATCTTCCTCATTCCGCCTTCCATCACCTCGCTCCCAAAGCCTGTAACAACTTTAGACCGGCTCCATCCAGAGTCCACGCCTAAGAAACGAAAGGGACGCCTAAGCCGCTTCTCCCAAGAATCGTGTTGATCGGGACGGGAGCATGACGTAGCCGCTTATCTCCAAATGTAACACCAAGCTTTCGGGGAAAAGGCTTATCCACCGGGTTCTGCTATTGCTTATCCAAACGCGTTCCTTTATTAAGTTAGCTTTGTTTGTTTGTCCATGTAAACTTCCTTCCCAGAATCCCAAGTCCACACCTCCTAAAAGATTACGTAATTTTTTAAGAAAAGCCTTCCCAAGATACTTCTTCTTCCTCCGCTTTTTCAAAGCTATCTACGATTTCATTTAGGTCCCCAAACAACAACCAAGGAACGCTACCCACACTCACCGCTCCATTCTATTCCGAATTCTTTCTTTCTATATTTCAGGGCCATAGCAGGCTAGACCTTTCCAACAATGTAACTATTCGTGTTTGAAACGGAGAAAATGATAACATGGCTTTTATCGATAATTTCAAATGATCGCCTGGACCACATTAGAACTACACCCTGATCGACCATTTGAATCCACCGCCGTAATATTAAAACCGTAATCTTCTACATAACTTATCCAAACCGAGACTTACACTTTGTTTCCACAGGAAAGGCGGACGATTTCCACTTCTTAACTAATCCCGTGAAACACCATCGCCTCTTTCCTCCCCCCCCCTATAATTCCAAGCTAGAATAGTCATGGAAGAGGGAGGCTTGTCGTGCCCGCAACTTCTTAAGTAGAAAATCGCACGGAGTCGCTTTGTTTGAGCAAGAAGCTTCATTGTTTTTCTTATAAAGGCCATCACGAGCATTACTCCTTTCTCGTCATTCATAATCACCCCCTGCCAGAGGCATTGGTTTCGATTGGCACATAACACATATGCCGTTAAAGTAATCTTGACCGACTTGATTTGAGTTGTTTTTGTCTTCCGACCCTAATTTCCTTTGTCCACATTTTCCATCTCCCCACTCATCTACCGATAGCCCGATTTTGTTGATTTGACTTGTCTTCGAAAAAGCCGTCGCCTCTAGTCACCACTTGCCTCTCGCTGGTTTTTCAAAATCTTACACAAACGAATACCACCGATGGTACCTCGCCGAGCCAAGGTCCATACAGCCGCGCACCACTTCTTTGTTTGATTTAACAATGGCGTTTGAGAACTTCCATTGGCCGGTGACGTGATCCAACATTCCACAACGGAAGCGTAAGTCCGGGAGCCTCTCATATTTGAACTGGATCCAATCTTCAGTCCCATCTCCTTTGACTGGAAAAATCCAACGAGAATTGGATACTCAATCTGAATATCAATTGAGGCGAATATATCTATGCGCTACCACCGGGCGATTATTGACAGTAAGATATCGTAAACCTCCAATCTTATTCCAATCTGTATGGCCACCCTGTGAAGTAGTTTTGAAGGTAACCTATGAATCTGAAGGTAGAATGTTGAGGTTTTGAAGTCGATATCCTGAATAGCTTCCTCCTCAGGACCATTCTTTAAGAATAAGGTGTGCACCGTCCATGGACCATGGTCTCCTGAAAAGATACGAGCTTTATCCTCTTCTGTTTGCATACAGCGATCCAATTCCATCGTTTCTACACTTGGTATCAGCCACTTCATACATTTGAGGAAACAAGTACTTTAGGAGTTGATTCTTCATTAAAGGAAACCTGTTTAATCATATTCAACTACATTACAACAACATATATATTTTTTATACTGCTATGATTTACAAAGTATTTTATATTGGTCAACAACAACAACAACATACCTTTGGTATAGTATCAGTATTACTCCATGAGGGACGACCATGCTCAACCTTGTCATCTTTCATGGTGCTGCACAAGCTGATTAGTTTTTGCATGTACTCCAACTTTAAATACATTAATTTAGGAAGATGATCGTATCATCAGCTGTGTTATTATTATTTTCCTTTTTTCCTTGGAGACTATTTCTTCAATCATCTTACAGAAAGATACACTCAGGGATTGAGTTGTGGAAATTCTTTTGCAAGGGACATCATAAAGACATAATTCATCTTCTCACATGCATATACTGTAACAATTTTAGATTGCGAAACAAATTCAACTGAGCAGGAATATGTTCAAAAGACAGCGAAATCCAACCAAGAGCTTCAAATGCAATGACTCCAAAACAGGGAATACTAGAGCAGCCCCAAGAATCCCATCTGAGGTCGCATTGATGAGATACTCCATATCAAAACAATCCTCTATCCTAAGAACTTTTAACCTTGACAGACCGTCTTGGACGTCTAATTTGGTAAGGATATTCTTTAAATGACACATTAATTAGCTCCAAAATTTCGGATTCCTTCAAAAGTGGATGAATCCCAGTCTTTATTATACCATCCACGTGTCCTCGATAGCTCAAAATGTTTTCCAAAAAGTGTACTTGTGATCTGTCAATTGTTGTGCGTACAGATATCCTGAATCTTATCTGCTTCTTTGAGAGAAGTTTTTTGGAAAGCAGCTGACATCTTCTATATGAACATCTAAAACTTTCAAATGATCGGAAAGACGACTTAACCCACCTTTTATATGATTATCTTCTAGCACATTTGAGCCTAGTTTATGAAGCCTAATAAAAGGGCTAAGTATAGGATGCAGAATACCAGGGCCTAGTATATAATACCCAAAACTAGGGCCTAGCACCTGAGGCATGTAGATTTCTCCTAAGTATAACTCCTCCAGTCTGATTAAGGCTGCCAAGTTAATGGTTGGTGTTTCCTTGATCATGCAGCCCCTAGTATCTAACAACTTTAGATGTTGAAGATTTTCTATCTCCCTTGACAAATCATTGAACCGAGATTTAGAAAGGCTAAGGATTTCTAGCATCGCTAATACACCAACTGCTGAAATATTTCCTAAAGTACAACGCTCTAGAAGCAAGGTTCGAATGTTTTGCAGGGCATGCAATGACAGTGGGGTGGCCTATGCATACGTGACAAATCCACAACCTTGAGTTCATTCTTCCCTTGGACGCTAAATGTTTCATTGAACTCACTTTCCTGAAAACGTAAAAGCTTAAGCTTTGGAAATGTCAAACTATCAGGATGTATTGTGATTTTACTTGATGCGATTGAGAATGCAGTGCAATCATCCCATGTATCTGCCTCTGGCCACTATTTGTTGTCACATCTTACAACAAAACCATTCTCCTTCCTCGATGCAATTGATACAGCAACGTCGCGTACATCATCGTGCAACTTGACACACTCTATTAGTTTATCACTATCTGTCAGTAGAAAACATCTTTTCAAAGTCTGAACCAGTGAATGGACTCTACTTCTCTTCTGCCATCGTATCAACACCTTGAAACAATCTTAATCCTTTCCCGTATCTAACCAAAGTTTCAATAGGAATATCATAGTCTTCTGGAAACAAGCAACATAGCAAAAAACATTTCTAGGCTTCTTCGCTCCTCAAGATATTGAAACTTAGTTCGATACTCTTGTACACATTTTTATCCAATCCCGATATATTCTCTGATATCGACCTTCAAAGTTGAAAAGCACTTCTTTCCATTCATCCCTGCCTTTATTTTTAGTGCACTTCCAACAGTGACAATACCACAGGTAAACCTCTACACTCCCTTGCAATTTGTTCCGCAATGGGACGTAGATAAGAAGTGTTAATGGACGTCCCCACACCTCTTCGAAAGATTCCAACCTTCATCTTCTGACAAGACTTCAATAGTGAAAGTCTTCTGGCTTTCCATCTGGCTGCAAGCTTCTTCACGTCGCGATGTCAACAAAATCGTACATTTTAGGTGTTCGCTCTTGTTGGGGATGCCTATGTCCTGCAAATCAAATTTGTCCCATATGTCATCTATTACAATAAGTATTCTTCCATTAATGCCTTT